>JAWPHD010006025.1:0-151807 GCA_037043455.1 Cyrtodaria siliqua
CCCCCTCCGCCACCCCCATCCCCCCACCCGCACAACCACCACCACCAAAAATGCATGGTTTAAGGGGAAATGGGATATCTCCATTGTGTACTTAACTTTTCAAAAAAAAAATTGTTTGGACTATTGGTGGTGGTCGATCTTATTATTCTATCCTACATCATTTATTGTTCCCTGTTTTGCTGTCTATATAATAAGGCAATGAAAAAGGGGGTACTTGTTATTGTTGCTCAGTATATATAATAAAAGAGGCGTATAACGATCTCAATGAAAATACACTTGGGGGGAAGTCCGTATTTTTCTTGTTGTAAACCGAATGGGTGATACACTGATTGGAATAGGTGATATCACTGATTCAAAACGAAACGGTGATATCACTCATTGGAATAGGTGATATCACTGATTCAAATTTAAAGGAGTGATATCACCTATTCGAATCAGTGATATCACTGATTCGAATAGGTGATATCCCACCCGACTTCAAAACGAAAGGGTGATATCACCTATTGAATGGGTGATCATCACCTATCTTGAATTAGTGATATCACTAATTCGAATAGGTGATATCACTCTTTCAAAACGAATAGGTGATATCACCTTTCGTTTTGAATTAGCTGATATCACCTATTCGAATCAGTGATATCACCTATTCGTTTTTACATCAAGGAAAATACTGACCCCCCCCCCCCCCCCCCCACCCCCTGGTATTATACAGTATTGCTAACGGTTAGTTGTAATAATTAAATCATAACTGTCCACTGTGTTTCTCAGTGTTATTGGTGAAGGGTGGGTTTATTTACAACTTGAATTACTGTATCAAATAACTTCAAATAATAGAAAAGGTATAGAAAATGACATTATATTTTGCGGGGTTGGGGTGGTGGTGGTATTGTGGGTGGGGGGTGTCGGTGTGGGGCAGCAGTACCACATCTTCTGGATCGATCCCTGTAGGGGTAGGTTTGGTAGTGTATATACCCCTTCTGCTGTGTGTGTGTGGTGGGGGGGGGGGGGGGGGGGGGGGGGGGGGGGGGGAGGGAAATGTCCGCATCTATTGCTGCAAGAGCTGATGCGACCATTACTTGAAAGCCGGCCATTAAATGCCGATGACGAAACAACCTGCCAAACAACAGACGACGATTTTGAAGGTCTGTCTATTTAGTTACACCGGACCCTGCATTGGATCAGGCATTTATATAGAGTTTATTTTTTGAATTGGTAATAGGTGATATCACTCATTCAAAATGAATGGGTGATATCACCTATTCGAATGAGTGATATCACCTTTTCGAATCGGTGATATCACCCATTCGATTTGAATAAGTGATATCACTGATTCGAATGAGTGATATCACTGATTCGAATAGATGAATGAGTGATATCACTCATTCAAATAGGTGATATCACTGAATTATATTAAAAAGCAATACGGCGCCTCATACATATAACACCTGCAAGTCCGAAGCCGTGTTACACACTGGCGTGAACATATTTGTCTGGGAATGTACTTGCCTCGCGGTCAAAGGGTCAGACTGCTATTATTCGAGTTCGCGGAAAACTCCTAAACGTCTTCTGATTCAATGATTATGTAAAAATACACTGACTTTTCGACAAGGGTCAACATCATGTCATGCTGATCATTTTAGAAAAGGTCCCATATCAATATCACTAATAGTTTTCAAGAAGTAGTCGCTACAAACTTGTTTTTTAAAATCTAATTTTAGCTTTGGTGGTTATCATCTTGCATTTCACATCAACGTGATGATTTTTTGTTAGGATCAACAATCCTGGAAAGTTTCATGAAAATCCATCCAGTACTTTCAGAGGAGTAGTCCTAAAAAAAGAAGGTTTAGGGACGGACGACGGACACAGCACCACGGCATAAGCTCTGCTGATCTTTGATCAGTAAGGCTAACAACATCTGTTGGTTTTTTATTTCATTTTAACTGTATTTGTTTTTATTTTTAAAAAAACACATCCTTGCTTCAGGCAGTAACGGATCACTTCTCTTGATAGATGCTACACTAAGTGTGTAATTACTAAAGGAAATATGTGCCGAATCTTTGCGCTAACTTATAGTTGTATGCCTATATGATCAATCTTCAAATATGGAAAGTTTCATAAAAAACAAATGCAAATGAAATGTAAACATAAACTGATCCGCTACTACCGACGATCCCCTACTACCACAAGTACTGTAACATTGCATATTTGTCAGCTTAATTCTAAAATTGTTTTATACAATTAAATCTAAACAAAACTCTGTGCCCAGTTTCTTTTGCAACTGAGTATATATTGTATGTGCTATGGTGAGTACAAGATCAAAAATAGAAATGAAATAGATCAATGCTGCAAAGTTAATTGCTAGTAGTTAATTACTGGCGTGTACGCAATGAGACATAAGTGTAACGTATCGTATTTAACAGGAGTGTATAGTTTCGGGAAACAAGCGGTACAGCTTTTATTAGAGTTCGTAGAAATAAACGGCTTCTGATTCAATGATTATGTAAAAATACACCGACATTTTAAAACGTATACTATCTTGGAAACAGAACATTAAAAGTTAAAAAAAATACTGGTTCTAAGTTATACACCTTTATTGTATGCGTAATGGTGTTATAGTGTGTACAAGTTATAGCAAAGGTTAAAAAAGAATATCTGGTCAAACTAAATGCATGCACACACCGATATATGTGGCAACGATAAGTGTTTGTTTGTTTGTTTATTTGTATGGTGTTTCACGTCATTTTCAACACATGTAAGGTTATAAATGACGGTCGATTTTTTGTGGTGGAGGCAGAACACCAACTTTTCCAGAATAGAATCAGTACTGTACACCTCCCGCCATCCGTAAGAATCGACATTTCCTCACTTACAAGCCGAGCTACTAATGGGATTCGAACCCGCAGCAAGTAATTTATTTTTTAGAGAAAAAGATCAACGCTGCGAAGTTAATTATTGGTATGCACGCAATGAGAAAAAAGTATAAAGCATCGTATTTAACAGGAGTGTATAGTTTTGGGAAACAAACTTGACGGTATATGTATGTAGGCCTAAAGGTATTCTCCCTTGTTGATTCCAAATGGTTGAAGAGTATTGAGTCGTCGTATTCAATAGGTTTCCCGAGTTTCCCTTTCAATGTCGGACCATCGGATGTCATGGTCAATGCAGTGTAAAGTTGTATCTTCAAAAGATAGACCTGTAGTGACTGCCGATGGGGGCCTTTTCGACCTTGCGGTCTGGTTCCTGGACTTTTGGGTAACCAGCTTATTCCCGCCAAATGACATCACAAGACCTGTCCTAGACGACATGTGACCGCGCTCGAAGAGAAGGAAGCCATACCGACAGGACGCAGACTGACGACAGGACAGAAGAATAACGATAATTACATTCCCTGAAGAGAACCCTGTGGGATAAAGCAACAGACAGTAGGAAACACTTTAATGATGTCAGAAGTGCACTGAACCTGCGCCTGGGAAGACAATTCGAGTTTGAATTCGTCGTCCCGCACCGCATCACTGGTGCGTGAGATTGGAAATCAGTTTTCGGTGAAATCTTCGGCGGCATTCGGTCGCAACTGTCGGTATAGAAAATTCAGAAATAGCCTTGACCTTAGCTTCAGTAGGTTTAACCTAACCTGTCCGTCTTCGTGTCGTAAAAATGTGACAATAGCACGACAAAATTCACTTGTGTTGAGGTTGACTGTTAAATTCGCATCTATAAGACGGTCGAAGAAACGTCTTGTAGTCCGCAAATGGTCTTCCCATGTGTTGTTGTAAATGATGATATCATCTATGTACGCGTCACATCCATCTAAATTGGAGATTAACATATTGACGAGACGTTGAAACGTTGCGGGAGAGTTTTTCATTCCAATGGCATAATTTTATATTGAAACAGTCCATCTGGAGTTACACATGCTGAAATATGTTTGCTCTTTCTGTGAGAGGAACTTGCCAAAATCCTTTCAAAAGATCAAATTGTGTAAGATATTTTGCATTTCCAATGTTATCAATACAGTCATCAATACGTGGAATTGGAAATGAATCAGTGTTTGTGACACTGTTGACTTTTCTATAGTCAGTACACATCCGTTATGTATTTCTTTGATACAAGAATACATGGCGAATTCCAGACACTTTTACTTGGTTCAATGAAATCATTGTCCAATAAGAATGGAATTTCTTCTTTGAGATACTGTTGTTTAGAAGAATTCATTCTATATGGATGCTGTTTTACTGGAGAAGAATTTCCAACATCGATATCATGATATATTTTGTCAGTTCGTGTCACTTCGTGTTGGAACATCAGAAAATAAGTGCTCATATCACTGTTTTGTAATTTCGCTAAACCAGGATCATTGTGTCAAACTGTTCATTCTCATTCGCCCCATGTGGTTGCCGGGGGCCCCGTTTGGTCACGGGGAAAAGAATACGGCCACTGCAGATCCCTTTGGAGGGTTAGGCAGAGGGGTAGAATCCTCCCAAATTCATGCTCATTTTATCATTTTTTGTTCATGTTCATTAAAGGTCTTCATCATGATCCCTGCATTGTTTCAGGTGCTATCTCGCTCGCATCAAAAGAGCAGTGGCAGAAAAACAATAACGTGGCTTCAGCGTAAATGGAGTTTCTATGATAGAATTTGCAGCAACTCTGCAGTTCAGGGTGAGAAGGTTCTAGGCCCATTTTCCATATTTTATCTCGATGTACATGGAAAATGAGCCTGGCATGTTCATGCCTTTTAGGCGCCATATAACCTTTTCATGTGTTGGTGCGCCTTAAAACCCCAATTCAATTCAATTCATTCTCATTCTGTAATCCGTCACTGGAATTTTCAATTGGGACAGAGCAAACTACATTTACTAAATGTGAAGAAATGCTAGCTATGTTTATGTATTCTATTAACATATTATATGACAAAGTTGATGTTGTTCCTTCCAGGAGGAGTATTGATAATATAATTTAATCACTGATCCTTTCCCCTACTGTATAAGGACCGTGATACATAGTGTCACAAAATGTCACGAGTAGAGCGTATTGGTCGTACATAGCTCTTGTAAGTTATCAGTTACACCCTAATCTATTGTTCGAGTTGAAACAAATTCATGATATATTCATGTAACACGTAAAAGCGTGCACATTTTTAAGTGGCCGCCAGAGAGGCCGTGTCATAAGTTTAGTTTTGTGCTAATGCATGTAAACGTATAGGTCTATCTTCCTTAAACGGCGAAATTGTATAAGGGGCCTCTCGTGTAGATTCAATACTGCAGATTTAGCCACGTTTGTCACGGACTGAGCAGGAAAATAATGGTTTGGGCGTAAGGTTTGCTATAAAACCCATTGTCTTCTAGCTCTTGCCGGGATGATCGATAGTTACTTTGTTGGAACAGAGATTGGACGGCAAAATTCACAGGCAACATGTGGTTAGTATTTATTTTATCAAACTTTTATCGCACATTTGTATTCAGTGGGCGGCGCCATCTTGTTTGGCGGTTACGACATCCGGTTAGCATTGATTGTTCTCAAACCTTAACTTTAGACTAGCATATGATTTTGAAGTTACTTTATTAGATGTAATTATTGTAATTGATCATTAATTGTAAACAATATTAATTTGATAACAGTGGATAATAGGTGCATTAGTTAACGATGGCGTATAACTCAGTGATTGTAATACACGATTGTTAACATTAGTTAACAATGCGATGAGTGACTAGGATACATGTTCGACGCGTATGCATATCGTTGTATAATGTGGTCATTATTTGACATGCGTGCATGCATAACTCAGTGAGTGTAAATATACGAGTGTTTTGATAATGTTTATATTACATGTATTAGGGGCATTGATTAACAGCGACGTACATGGCGTATACATGGCGTTGTAAAATATGTATACATTGCTACTCATCATTAGTACAGCTTACATATATTTATTGAATAATAATTTGGTTGTGTAATGATAATTATGCAAGATTGTTATGTTTGTCAACCGACATCTAAAACGTATGTATAATTACAGCCTAATCCATCCAGGGTTGGAAATAAGCCATCCACGTTGGAATATTTCGGAGTGGAGCTAAGCGTCCACGGATAACGTTACGAGCGGTGGAGACGGTCCCCGTACCTGCGCAGCATGGCCAGGTTTTATTAACGACAACCCCCGGGACACAATGTGAGCCCGTCATCAGTCCTCACTGGAGGAACATCACCCACAATCTCAGTGGAGGTTAACCATCATTACATCGCGTCATCAACCCTTACAGAAGGCATTTGATGAAAATCATCCATTGAATTCGCGCATCATCATCTTCATGAGCTCTCGCGCATCACAGTTATCGCGCTAGATCATAGATCAACATTGTTATAGCTTTAACAACACTTTAGTGTCTTATACATTCAGTATTTATATCAATACTAAGAACGTCTTAAACGTTCATGAGAACATTCTTTTCATAGTTCATTTGTGTATTCGCTTGTTTTTTTAGATAATTGTATATATATTAACATATTTTAAAAGTTGCATTAAACTTATGTAAATGCATTCACTGTCATTGATTCTTTCCTGAGTAAGCCCCAACCACTAGGGTCATCCTGTGACACATAGCTTGTAAAGGCTTTCCAGGAATAGGGTTTGGAATTTCTTTCTTGAGAAGTCAAATCATACCTTGTTTTCATTTTTGATTTGATATTAGACTGAGCTACCTCACAAGCTTTTGACAGTTTACGTCTAAAATCAGACACGAACTTCAAAGAAGTGTTCTCTTCTGAGAGAATTTTCACTTTAAGTTACTTATGTGGACCACGAACAATGTGACCAAAAACTATTTCAAATGGGCTAAAATCCAGAGATTCTTGCACAGACTCTCTAACGGTGAAAAGTAACACGTGTATACCCTCATCCCAGCCATTATTAGTGTCAAAACAATATACCTAATCATGTTTTTCAGTATCTGGTGAAATCTTTCTAGAGCACCTAGACGCTCCGGATGATAAGCCGAAGACTTAAACTGCCATGCATGACCTGTTGAAATATACCAGACATGAAATTTGACCGTTGATCAGACTGGACATATTTTGGAAGGCCAATTAATGTGAAATACTTGACCAGAGACTTCACAATAAATAGACTTTGTTTTAATATTCCTACGTGGAATAGCTTCAGGAAATCTTGTTGACGCACACATAATCGTCAACAGATATTGATTACCAGACTTGGTCTTAGGCAAGGGGCCAACACAGTCCAGGATTATTCTACTGAAAGGTTCGTCAAATGCTGGAATAGGTTGAAGATGGACTTTTGAAATCTTCTGATTGGGTTTTCCTACCATTTGACATGTATGACAAGACACAGTATTTTGAAACATCCTTTTTGACTTTTGGCCAAAACAAATTACACAAAATCGTATGATATGTCTTATTGACACCTAAGTGCCCAGGTGATTCATGGGCTAAACTGAGAATTTCCTGACGATATGAACTAGGAATGAACTAGGAATCACAATTTGGTAATTGACAGTCCATTCATCATCAGCGGGGACATCAGGTGGTCGCCATTTTCTCATCAAGATCCCATTTTAGTAAAATAACAAACTGGTATTTGTGAAGCTTCGTCTTCACTAACGGCCCTATCAAATAAGTTAGAAATATCAGCATATCTATGCTGTTCATTCATAAGTTGTGATCTGAGAGTGTGTCATGATATTTGTCATTCAAACTAATAGAAGGAGAATGATCTGGTAAGTGAATGTTATTTTCACTGTAGTCCGTCTGAGATTCAGATGGGAATATCAAGAGAGTTGTTAACCTCTGTATTATACGACTGAAGGTTAAAAGAATTAACCAACCTAATGTCAGAAGAAAGATTATTCGCAATGGCTCTATGTGCCATAGCTCGAGTAACTGCACAAGCCAGATATCCTGCTCAACGGGATCAGGGGATTGACTCAAAGAAGGCTTGTCAGATACACGACCAATGGCAAAGAAGATCTTATTCCCACAGCACAGGTCCAGTAACCAAATATGCTGACAAATAAATAGTATGGAGAGAGACAGTCAAATAACCGCACTCTACCCCTTGAATAAGTACATAAGTACCAGAATAAGTCTTCTCAGAAAAAGGCAGTATATCTGCTAATAATACTGATTGAGAAGCTTCTGTGTATCGCAAAATCTTAATAGGGATATGCTTGGTCGAATCACCAGTTAGTGATATAGAACATTCAGACATGAATGGTTCATACGTCTCCATAACAGAATCAGACTGGGATTTCTTGACCTAAAAAATTGCATAGTTTACAACACAAGACTGGGGTTTAGACCTTAAAGAGGTGAGACAATCTGGTTTTATACTCAATTTTTGTTGTTGCTTTCTTTTCAAAGCAAAGAACTCAGAAATGAGGTGACCTTTCGTTTTGCAATAATTGCAAGTAATTTAAGATAAGGATTTTTGATTTACATGATTGATGTTTAGAAGTACTTGTACTTAATGTACCAGGCTGTGATTTAGAAGTACTGCCGTACGAGTGAGAGGGTTTCCTACATGCAGAATGCCGCCGAGGGCCCGATCTGCGAACTCTTCAATTATAATAGGTTGCCTTAACTTATCATGAAAGCGCTCAATTTTCTTGTTTGCTCATCATCTATCAAGTAACTGTTCTTTGGTTCGAGCAAAGTGAACATGTGTTGGATCACTTTCTTTCTTACAAGTTCTAAACTTCTGCCTATATGCCTCTGGTACCAATTCATAAGCTTTTATGATAGTATCTTTAACAGTTTGGTATGAGGAGGAACTTTGTTCCATAGAGTTAACTGAGCTTTCCCAATTAAAACACAATGTAGATATGTCCACTGTTCTATTGGCTATTTCAAATTTTCAGCGGTTTTCTCAAAGTGAATAAATATTTGTCAACTTCCTTTTTTTGAAAAGGCGGTACTAATCTAATATGTTTAGTAACATCAAAAGTAGATGAGTGGGAGAGCTTCAAAGTATCTTCTTTCTTTTTCTTCCTTTAATATCATTTTCATTTCTTTTAGTTTCATTTCTTTTTCCAATTTCAATTTTTTTATTTCTTTTCTATTTTGTAATTCAGTTTCTTTTAATTTTAAATCATATTCTGTTTCCACCAATACGTGTAATGCATTCTCTCCAAATATTTCTTCATCAACCAAAAATTGCACCAAAATGTTTTTAATCTCAGATTGTCTCATAGAATATTTACATTTCGATAAATAATATCATGTTTGGCAAGCAAGAGCAATTCATATTGTTTAAGTGAATCAAACTCCTCCTGGGCAAGCGTATCAACAAATCTCTAAAGTTCAAAAACCCTTTTGATTGTAGCTGGTTTCACTCATTATAATATTGAAAATGTACAAAATGTACAATTAATGTTGTGCTTTTATTATTTATTTATTATTGTCAAAAGCCAATGTATAAATGATTAAAACACAGAAAATGTTTGTATCTCGGACGAGCCCTCAACCAATTTATGTTACAAGTTTTGATTGTAATAGGAAAGGAAGCAAAACCAGTAACACAAAAATATAATTAACAAATTTATTTACATACAATATTCACTTACAGAATACATAAATCCAGTTTTTCATTAATATCCAATTTTGGAATTAAGTCCAAATAAAAGTAGCCGTTCCTTTAATTCATAGCAAGGGTCTCTTTAATCCAAAACAGTAAGTGTCTCTTTAATCCAAAACAGTAAGTGTCTCTTTAATCCAAAACAGTAAGTGTCTCTTTAATACAAAACAGTCAGTGTCTTTTTAATCCAAAAAAGTAAGTGTCTCTTTAATCCAAATGTTACTTGTCCTTTCAGTCCGAAATAATTTCCAATATTTCCGGTTTAGTCGAAATATACAATATCACTGTTTTTATAAATGAGCACAATAATAAGTAAATACTCTCACAAATATATTTTATATTTTTAAAAGCCTCCAATTCAAAATTAACTTTTTACTGAATACTCATCTTCTGAACTGAACTGATGAGCTGCTCCCAGAGTCTGTTTATATAATGCCGAAGATTGTTCCAAAAGCTTCCCCACTAAAACATTCCAATGAGAACAGTCCAAATCATCTTGAATTAATTTGCATAAATAATTTGCATATGTGGTAAACATGTTTACATCTGTTCTAACTTTAGCTGTTCTTCAAGGCCAAATCAATAATAAACACGCAATGCAACATGTAAACATTGAGAAATAGGTAACAAGACCTTTGGTGTCAATTCCCGGCCGTGGACTTGGAAATGTCTTCATCAGAAAATGTATATATTTGCATGCAGCTAAAGAATATACAAAAGTCAACATTTTATCTAAATGTTCTTTTTGCTCGTCAAATGTACTTGTGTGTGCATCAAATGCTTAAGATATGTTGTATGTGCATCAAATGGGCTGTTTCTCAAATCAAGTTTGCTGGTGTGTGCATCAAGTGTGCTGATGTGCTTATAAAGTGCGCTGATATGTTGATCACATAAGTACTGATGTGTGCATCACGTTTGTGTGTTCATCAAATATGGTGGAGAATTCATGAAATATACTGATGCGTGTATGCATCAAGTGTGCGGGTGTAGACATTAAATGTGCGAGTGTATGCATTAAGTATGCACGTGTATGCATCAAGTGTGCGGCCGTGTGCATCAAGTATATTGGTGTATGCATCAAGTGTGCAGGTGTATACATCAAGTGTGCAGCTGTATGAATCATATGTGGGAGTGTATGCATCAAGTGTGCAGGTGTATGCATCAAGTGTGCGGTGTAGGCATCAAATGTGTGGGTGTATGTATCAAGTGTGCGGATGTATGCATCAAGTATGTTGATGTATGCATCAAGTGTGCTGGCGTATGCATCAAACGTGCGGGTGTATGCATCACGGATGTAGGTCTATGCATCAAGTGTGCGGGTATAGCCATCAAGTGTGCGAGTGTATGCCTCAAGTTTCCTGGTGTAGTCATCAAGCGTGTTGAAGTATGCATCAAGTGTGCGGTCGTATGTATCAAGTATGCTGTTGTATGCATCAAGTATGCATGTGTATACATCAAGTGTGCGGATGTATGCCTCAAGTATGCGGGTGTACCCATCAAGTGTGTTGGGATATTATCAAGTGTGCGGTTGGTGTATGCATCACGTGTGTGGGTGTAGGCATCAAGTGTGTTGGGATATTATCAAGTGTGCGGTTGGTGTATGCATCAAGTGTGTGGGTGTAGGAATCAAGTGTTCGGGTGTAGGCATCAATTGTGCTGGTGTATGCATCAAACGTGTGGAGGTATATGCATCAAGTGTGCTATTATATGCATCAAATGTGCGGGAGTAGCCATCGAATGTGCGAGTGTATGCATCAAACGTGTGGAGGTATATGCATCAAGTGTGCTGGTATATGCATCAAATGTGCGGGAGTAGCCATCGAATGTGCGAGTGTATGCATCAAGTGTGTTGGTGTCAAGTGTGCTGATGTATGCGTCTAGTGTGCGGTATATGCATCAAGTGTGCGGGTGTATGCATCAAGTGAGTTGTTGTTGTATGCGTCAAGTGTGCCCGTGTATGCATCCAGCGTGATGGTGTATGCATCAAGCGTGCGAGTGTATGCATCAAGTGTGCGGGTGTATGCATCACATGTGCGAGTGTATACCTCAAGTTTGCTGGTTTAGTCATCAAGTAGATTGACGTATGCATCAAGTGTGCGGTCGTATGCATCAAGTATGCATGTGTATGCATCAAGTGTGCGGGTGTATCTATCGAGTGTGCGGGTGTATGCATCAAGTGTGCGGGTGTATGCATCCAGTGTGTTGAAGTATGCATCAAGTGTGCGTGCATATGCCTCAAGTGTGCAAGTGTATGCCTCAAGTTTCCTGGTGTAGTCACCAAGAGTGTTGAAGTATGCATCAAGTGGGTGGTTGTATGCATCAAGTGTGGTGGGATATGCATCAAGTGTGCGGGTATAGGCATCAAGAGTGTGGGTGTATGCATAAAGTGTGTAGTTGTTGTATGTGTCAAGTATGCGCGTGTATGCATCAAGCGTGATGGTTATGCATCAATCATGCGAGGAGTGTATGCATCACGTATGCAGGTGTATGGATCAAGTGTGCTGGTGTATACATCAAATGTGCGAGTGTATGCCTCAAGTTTCCTGGTGTAGCCATCAAGTGTGTTGAAGTATGCATCAAGTGTGCGGATGTATGCATCAAGTGTGGTGGTGTATGCATCAATATGCGGGTGTAGGCGTTAAGTTTGCTGGTGTATGCCTCAAGAGTTTTGAAGTATGCATCAAGTGCGTGGTGTATGCATCAAGTGTGCGGGTGTATGCATCAAGAGTGCTGATGTATGCGTCCAGTGCGTGGTGTATGCATCAAGTGTGCGGGTGTATGCATCAAGTGATTTGTATTATGCATCAAGTGTACGGGTGTATGCCTCAGGTGTGTTGGAGTCTGCAAGTGTGCGGGCGTATGCATCAAGCGCGAGGGTGTATCCATCAAGTGTATTGGTGTATTCATCAAGTGTGTTGGATTATGCATCAAATGTGCCGGTGTTCGCGTGTATACATCAAGTGTGTGGGTGTATGCATCATGTGTGCGGATGAATGCATTAAGTGTGTTGAAGTATCTGTGTGCGGATGTATTCCTCAAGTATGCGGGTGTACCCATCAAGTGTGTCAAGCGTGCGGTTGGTGCATGCATCAAGTGGTGGGTGTAGGCATCAAATGTGCGGGTGTAGGCATCAATTGTGCTGGTGTATGCATCAAACTTGCGAGAGTATGCATCACGTTTGGATGTGTAGCCATCAAATGTGCGAGTGTATGCATCAAGTGTGTTGTTGTTGTATGCGTTAAATGTGCCCGTGTATGCATCAAGCCTGATGGTGTATGCATCAAGCGTGCGAGTGTATGCATCAATTGTGCAGTTGTATGTATTAAGTGTGCTGGTGTATGCATCAAGTGTGCGGGTGTAGGCATCAAATGTGCGAATGTTTACCTCAAGTTTCCCGGTGTAGTCATCAAGTGTGTTGAAGTATGCATCAAGTGTGCGGTCGTATGTATCAAGTATGCTGTTGTATGCATCAAGTATGCATGTGTATACATCAAGTGTGCGGATGTATCTATCGAGTGTGCGGATGTATGAATAACGTATGACGGTGTATGCATCAAGTGTGTTGATTTGTGCATGACGTGTGCTGGTGTTCTCTTCAAATATTGTTGGTAGTAAATTCTTTATGCGGATGTGTTCGGGTGTAGGCATCAAGTGTGCGTCCGTATGCATAATGTGTACGGGTTATACGTCAAGTGTGCTGGTGTATGCATCGTGTTTGCGGATGTATGCATCAAATGTGTGAGTTTATGCATCAAGTTTGTGGATGTCTGCATCAAGTGTGTTGGTGTATGCATCAAGTGTGCGATTGTATGCTTCAAGTCTGCTGGTGTATGCATCAAGTGTTCAAATGTATGCATCAAGTGTGCGAATGAATGCATCAAGTGTGCGAATGAATGTATCAAGTGTGCGGGTGAATTCATCAAGTGTGTTGGTATATGCATCAAGTGTTCAAATGTATGCATCAAGTGTGCGAATGAATGCATCAAGTGTGCAAATGAATGCATCAAGTGTGCGGTGAATTCACCAAGTGTTGGTATATTCATCAAGTGTGTGTGTGTATGCATCAAGTGTGTTTGTGTATGCATCAGTGTGCGGGTGTATGCATCAAATATGAGAGTGTATGCATCAAGTGTGCGGGTGTGTGCATCAAATGTGATTGTATGTGTATCAGAAATGTCCTTATAAATCCTTATAAATTCTTTCATATACCAGACTGGGACAGAAAACAAATATCAAAAGGGTCTGAGAAATCAATATTTTGAAAGACTGACATTGACTAAATATGAAAGTTATACAGACAAACTAACGGTACGCCGCAAGTTACAAAAAAATAATCAAGATTTCAGAATGCCCCTTTAACAATTCGTTTGACGCACCAATGAATCTTATTTCGGTGTTGGTATTGACCTTTCAGTCATCCAATCAAAAGAAGTTTTACAAAAGACCATCCGATGGTAAAGGAGGCCATTTCAAAAATTGTAATTTGTAAACACTGAAAGCAAAATGTGATGCACTTAAAAAAAAATCTTCTTATATTTAAATAATTGTATATATCTTTCAACTGTTTTCCAGTAATCAAGACACATTTTATTCAACTATGGTAAATTGTTCCAGACTATATGTTTACTCTACGGATTAATCTCGATGTTACGCATTCTGTCATTTGAGTAGGAAGCACTTTTCACGTGTTGATGTGGAACAGTGAAGGTGTGAACTCTCAATTGTTCTGCTGTTATTAGTTATGCTTAGTTGCATATCAGTGAGATCTGTAATTAATAACTAAACAGGATATTAATTTTCATTTTAATCAGTGATCAATCTGGAAATGTCGAGCTCAAAGTCAAGAACAAAGGGCAAGCGTTTGTTGCCAAGTATTCCAGCAGAGGGGGGTGGAGTGAAACGAGGTGTGACATTTAATTGTGAGACAGTAGAAACGTCCATAGGTGGCACTAGAACACCAGGTAAAGTAAAGGGAGAACCTTTGAGCCCGGTAAACAGGTTGAGTAATGACGAGACTTCGCTGAGATCAGAAATGTTGGAATCGTGGGAAGAAAATACTGAAGGCGAAGATTTGGAAGATTCTGGTACCTCAGTATTGATTAATGGAAACCATGTGAACATGTTAAATAATTCAGATGTAAGTACCAGCAAAACAAATAACAGTTTGTCAGTTGAGATATCAGTTACCAGGGACAAAATCAGTTCAAATTGTGAAGCAGACAAGGAGAACATCCCCAGCCCCAGGGGAAGTGGAGTTGTGATTATAGACAACACTCCTATTAAGCGGGGTAATTATCATTATACAAACTTATACGGAAGTGCAGAGAAGGATATTGAGTCGTTACAGTTGTACACTCCAAGTCCAAACATGAGGGTTCGACATGGGACACCGTTGCGGCGACACACATTGGATGAAAAATTGTTTGGTACTCCAGAATGTTATAATGTGGTACATTTAGATAAACCGAGATACGACTTTGGATTTAATGACGGAAGAACAAACGATGGAGAAGACAGTTGTAGTGTAACTGTGGCAGTCCGAGTCAGGCCATACAGTCAGAGGTATTTGATTTTTTCTTTCTGCTGATACTGCACACATTTCGGTTTATCATGGAAGCCTCCTTTGCCAGGAGGGTTAAAAGCCAAGACTGCATCAGTAACTAACATGCACAGGGTATGGCGATCCCTGCACACTGGACTAACAGCTTAACACCCTTCTGAATAATAGCATACATGTATGTACTTTCACAATACCTTGCCCGAATAATGTACTGAGGGAGTGACTGAGAGTTTGAAAACCCCAACTCCGCTCCTTTATTTACTGTATGTTAATTTTTATAAAAAAAAAAATCATAAAGTTTCCTGTAGGTTCAAAAAATGGTAAAAAAGTCTTAATGGAAAACAAAAAATGCCTCTAATGTTGTAAATACAACATGTGACAGGTTTTGTTTTCCTTTCTTATATATTAGAGATTATTTCTGGCCCTCAAAATGGCAAGTGTTCAGTTAAATGTAAGTTATGATTTAAATCTACTGTACAATTAATTATTTTCCTTGATTAATTGAGAAAAGTAAAATTCCTGATCAGTCCAGGCCCCATTCCTAAAGTAGACCAGACGGCAGTTATGTTGTTTTTTATTTAACGACTGTAAAAACAGTACAAATATTATCCGTTAACACTTCAACAATAATTACTGTGGAAGAATGCAGTAATCTTTAAGTCTTATTATCTGTATTAATATAGGTCTTGTAAGCGTGCCAATTATAAGCCATTCTACATACTTTACTACAAATATGTTTAAAATTTCCAGGGATTAATCTTGTCTGTGATGCAATTAATTGCCTGGGGTCAAGATCTAACTGCTGTTTGTTTGAATAAATCAAGGGGACACAAGGTAGTTATATTATTATGACATTGGTGCCTTTGGGGTACTGTTTTATTTTAAGGAAACCATTTTCATACTTTATAACTACACTAAAATATCTTGTTCTCTCCTACTTCCTTTTAAATATAGTACCAGGTACATGTATTTGAAAAGAATTTAGAAATTAGTCACATACATATTTAAAAGCAACTTTAACCGTTTTAATTATTCATAATTTTTCATTACAGAGATGTTGAGATTTTATCTTAATTTCAGTAGGTGATAAAATTTGTGTTACTCGGATTTTATCCTTAGGTTCTATAGTAAAATAAAAATCTTTGGCTGAGTAAAAAGACGATAATTTTCGAGATTTTGATTTTGAAAGGTACATATATTAAATCAATTTGCATGAATGTGCATGAAATATGCAGGGTTTTAAAAAAATCGCACTGTAGATACCTTAATTTTAACTGTAAACTTGGTTGAACATCAAGGATAAAGACCGAGTTTATCACCTACCAGAATGTATTATGTATGTCTTATTTCTGGTCACTGATTGGTCAGTTTTTTTGATGATGCTCTATCAAAATTATGAATTAAAAATGTATTTTCCCAGTTATTAAAAATGTATTTACCCATCATTCTACAAGTTTTTTGCTTTAACAAGTTGTATACCTGTACAGCATAAATATTATTGTAAATACCCTCGCTTTCACATTTAGTGAAATTAGGGAGCCCTACATGTATATAAGATGTCCGTAATGTCAGGTAACACATTTTGTCCCGTCACATTTTTATAACTTGCATAAATTTCTCAAACAGTTTTGAATCGGTTGTTCCCAAACTTAATATACATTACTATTAAGGCCAAAACAAAATCAGGTGTGTTTCCTGTTGCATGCTCTTAAAAAAAAGGTAGGTCGGTAGGCATTTTCTTTTCTTTTTGCTTTTTTTTAGCAAGATAATGTGAGATTCTATTTATCTCATAAATAAACCCCATACAAGTTGATGATACAACTGAAAATTTCTCTGTGATGTTGTCAGTTTACTTCGATATAAGACAGCCCCAGTTAAATTACTCATTCCTGTTACAAATAATAGGACGCTTTTAAACAGAAGACCTTTGTTTAACATGCATCTTACTAATTAGTTTAATAATTAATGAGCATCACATTGTTTACCTGAAAGGGAAATGTTAAAACTCTAAATGTATCATACATGTATGACATTACACGCAAATCATATGGCTTCCCTAATTATTTTCCACTATTCATAATTGCTGTGTAATTTGGTTAGAATTTGAAACCGCCAGTGCCCAGTGGATTACATAGAATGGTGTTATGTTACACTTCCAAGTGATAAATCATTGTTCAGAGCAAATTAAAAAAATAAATATATATATATATTTATTTTAATTTTTGCATAAAACATTTTAGGGTCGGTCCCTTAAAAATAGGGTCGGTCGGGCCAACGGAAACACAGGTATTTTGTATTTGGCCTAACGGCTATATCCAGTGTTCTCCAGAAGCCCCGGCGGCCGGCGATATCGCCTACTACTCTAGAACCTAGCGCCGGCTACTTTTCTCAAATATACACAAAAAAAAAATGAATTATTTATGTTTGTACATATAAAAGTGTCCTTACAGACTAATGAAAAATGAGTGTAAAATGCACCATTTTGCACCGCCAAATAAAAAAATAAGGACACCCCTCCAACAGCCACCGCTTCGCATCTCGAATCGTGTGCAACTGCGCCTACTACAATTATTTTTTCACCTACTACTTCATATTTTCTGGAGAGCACTGTATAGATATCAAAAAAGTGGTGGTATTCATCACCTTTAGAGAGAGCTGACCAGTGGTCGAAATTAGCACTAGCCCGAAGGTGAAAAACTAGTAAATATTAATTTGGGCTAGTAAAACTTGAATTTTTATATAGTCGGGCTTATGAAAATTGTAATAGTCCAAATGATTATATAATAATTCGGGCTAGTGAACAAAAATCCTAATTTCTTTGACTGGATTTTTTTTTTTTGTAGAACAAACTACTTTTTAAATATGTTTATTATAAAAACACATGAATGATATTGAATACATGTTTGTCAAATATATGTTTTATAATTGAATGTGCATATTACATTATTAATATGTCATCAACCCATCAAAAACCAGCCTGATTCTGTTTATAATTTTGTGTCAAAACAACACAATCAGGGCCATTTGCTGCCAATTAGTGAATTACAGGACTGTTAAGATATAGTAATTTTGATAGGGCCACAATCTGTTAGCTCAGCTGTTACCATCTGTAGGTGTTCAACAACAAAAGTGTGAACTTCACAGCTTACAAGTTCCATACTCTCAGGGTGATTTCCTTCCTTGTGGACACATTACAGAAGGTGTTGGTCAAAACTGAAATAAGTTGACATTTAATATGTTAAATCATAGTTCGTACTCAAACCCTTCATTCATTTAAGACACATTAATAGCTTGCTTACAGAAGGTGTTGGATAAGACATTTTGATAACGGTATGACTTAGTAAGGTGTGAAGGTGGTAACATATAGCATGTATGTTGTTGAATCCTGTATCCTGGTCTTTGTTCCATTTAGATGTGAAAGATAAGTGGTTTTTTTGGAATGGGGTTTAGATTTACACAAAAACAGAGTTTACAATTAATCATTTATAATAAAAGATTATTTTGTAAAATTGGTGCCAACCCTTCTTTGATTGCAAGAAGAAATAGAAAAAAAAGAAGATACATTTTTAATATCTTCACTGATCTGTGCCTAAGAACATTCATGCAGAAGGTAGCAAACAAATCAAAAAGTAAAGAACGCATACATCCTATACCCAATATTTTTATGAGCACATTTTGGTTCTGGCATTTCAGACTCATAAATAATACAATAATATACATGTACATTAAGTTTTAGTAACTGTTTCTCTGTGAATATTTGTAACTGTGAGGTTAAATCACAGGATCCTAATCCAGATACTGCAAGCCTAACATATTAACAAAAATAATCTTAAACTTACTACACGTATATATCTACAATAAATCTATTTGATTGTCTATTACAGAGAATTGTCCTTCAATAGTGTCCGCAATGTCGTGTCCATGTGCGGCAACGAGACCACGGTTAATACAGACAGCGGTGCTGTGCATAGATTTGCGTATGATTTCTCCTTTTCATCGTTTGATGACAAAGATCCTGGATACGCGTCACAGGAGCATGTTTATGATTCACTGGCGAGACCTCTCCTGGGCAAGGCGTTTGAAGGCTATAACACCTGTTTGTTCGCGTACGGACAGACGGGATCAGGCAAAAGCTACAGGTAATAGTTGTTACACATTGGTACAGGTAAAAACTTTGAGATGAAATAAAGTTATAAATTTTCAGGTTTACATATTTTAAAAGTATTTTTAGTTTAAACATTAAACATCGTTTCCCTTTTAAAGTTTGACCTACGACAGAAACTACACCAGAATTAATAGAAAGACTCTGTCTCATCAGCTGGGATCCTTGTTGCACGGTAAACCTGAGAGCTGATGCGGCAGCACAAAACACAAAATTTTTTGTGACCAAACTGAAAAACTTTACTTTTCAATTTTTGGGCCTCACCATCACCACTGAGTTTCTTTGGTGTGTTCTTTAATCTTGGACAAGACACATTCCCTTCGCCTTGTCCATCATACGGGGGCATAAAACGAACGGTCCTGCGTGTCTGAGACTGTTCTTCAAGAATGTGTTGTTGAGTCGTTTTAAAACCATTATTCAATCTCTTGAAAGAAATAATAATATCATTGAATACTGAAGCTCAGTTTAGTAGGGTAAAGTATCAAATATGAATAAACAAATTTAATAGGTTTATCCAATACCCATTGAAAAAAAATTGTGTTTGCAAATTCACCCGTCAGTCTTTTTGTGTGGTGTTTCATTTACAGTCAGTATATTAATAATTGATCTATTTTATCCCCGTATTTGATAGGAAAGATATCAAAACTCATTAGTGTATTTATATTTGTATGTGACTGATTTGTTCTCTTACTTTTCAAGTATTTTGAAGTTCTCACCAAAGAAAGGGTGTTTAAATTTGGTAGTATTGAAAGTTCTGTCTATCAAAATGATGAGATATTGATTGGTTTACAACCCCTTTCATAAACCGTTATTGTGATATTCCATAATCTGTCCAACTGTTGTTATCTCTTTGGTCTTGGCAGGGGGAGAATTGTCAAGTTTTATAGACTTGTAAGTAATATACTTTAAATGTACTTGACATGGTAAAGAATCACATTCACACATTAGTGTTCAACATTTATTTGTTTATCATGAACATTTGATTCACTGAAAAGGAGGTCTGTTACATGTTTATAGAGTTATAATAACAGAACATAGTTTATTGAAGAAAAATAAATAATTTCAGATTTACAGCTATTTATTATAACATCTCAGAACTAATGTAGTGCCATTTACAATGTAGTCTTTTCTGTCCAAAACTAATTTGACAGCATTTAGTCAGGGCTGTCCAACACTAAATGATGCCATTTAGTCGGGCTCTGTTCAAAACGAATGACACCATTTAATCATCTCTGTCCAAAACTAATGAAACCCCATTTAGTCTGGTCTGTCCAAAATGAATGTGACACCATTTAGTCGGGTCTGTCCAAAACTAATGAAACACCATTTAGTCGGGGTCTGTTCAAAACTAATGTGACACCATTTAATCGGCTCTGTCCAAAACTAATGAAACCCCATATAGTCCGGTCTGTCCAAAATGAATGTGACACCATTTAGTCGGGTCTGTCCAAAACTAATGAAACACCATTTAATCGGCTCTATCCAAAACTAATGAAACCCCATTTAGTCTGGTCTGTCCAAAATGAATGTGACACCATTTAGTCGGGTCTGTCCAAAACTAATGAAACACCATTTAGTCGGGGTCTGTTCAAAACTAATGTGACACCATTTAATCGGCTCTGTCCAAAACTAATGAAACACCATTTAGTCTGGTCTGTCCAAAATGAATGTGACACCATTTAGTCAGGTCTGTCCAAAACTAATGAAACACCATTTAGTCAGGGCTGTCCAGCACTAAATGATGCCATTTAGTCGGGGTCTGTTCAAAACTAATGTGACACCTTTTAATCGGCTCTGTCCAAAACTAATGAAACACCATTTAGTCAGGTCTGTCCAAAAGGAATGTGACAGCATTTACAGTAGTTGGCTCTGTCCAAAACGAATGTGACACCATTTAGTCGGGTCTGTCCAAAACGAATGTGACGCCATCTACAGTAGTTGGCTCTGTCCGAAACGAATGTGACACCATTTAGTTGGCTCTGTCCAAAACTAAAGGCACGAAAATTCCACTCGTCCGCTTGTATTGACGAGTGAAATTCGAATCCGGATGATTGCAACTCTGTTTATTCAGCGATAAACTGCAATCTAAGTCAAACGAATATTGGGAAATTGACGCATTTCCGTTTTGGGACATTCTAAAATCATGAAAATGCGGCTCCCGTTCTAATTTTACGGAGCGCGAACATTTATGGTCTTTTTTATTATTAACTTTTTTTACATCCAATGTTATGTATGTTGTTACTGATACATCCCTTATGTTACATACTATTCAATATAAGTGGTATGTTAGTGATGTAATAGTGTTCCTAATTATACCTTTTAGGCTTTTACCTCGCCCAAACTTACAAAATGTTGATGGAACAATTCTCATTTGGCCATTTTATCGATGAAAAAAAATCCCAATTTTGTCTTTTTTTATCTGATATAAAGGTGCCGTAAATGGTTAACTGGGGTAGGTATGAGTTAAACGTTACATTTTAATGATTACTCAATCAAATTGTTGACTTTTTTACCTGATAAAATATTGATTTTTGTTCAATTAGATTGACTTTCAATTACATGTATATTTATTAGCTTGGTTATTGTGAGTCCTTAGATATTTCGCCGCTGCCCATTTACGCTATAGTAGTTTCCTAATCTTTAACAATATATTTGTCAGAGTAAATAAATTAATGCATTACAAGCATTTTGGTGTGAAAGTTTGACTTCACAAGTTTTCATCGTTCAAATATTGACTTGACTTCTTTACTTTTCCTCTCTAATTCTTTTAATGTAAACTTCAAAACATAACAAACAAGTTCAGTGTTCAGTGTTCATTGACCTATGTATTTACCTTCAAATGGCATTCATGAAATTGTTCTGGTCGAAATCCCATACTTAGTTCTCATCATGACTTTGAAGGTTTTTATACCCGACCAATCTTTATTAAGGCCTGTTATTCTATTGATTCATACAAACTTTTTCTTTCCCCTCATAAATATTTAACCCATAACCTGCCAAGCATGACTATAATAGCCTTTGCGTCCATAGCCTGCGAGTAACTTGCAGGCTGATCAGGGTTTACAATGTCTAGCTGCTGATCAGTCATTTTCCCCAAAACACCCCTTTGTCACATAAATGGAATGGTCTTAATTCAAAGAAAGAACAGTCCATTAGCGGGTTTAGGGTTAATAGTAGCAACTATGCTTGTGATTTATCATGCTAATGCAACCACGGTATGGTTTCAGGACTGGCCGTTGTCTGTCACAGCCTTCATAAAGCAACTTAACTGGAAAATATTATTTAAGTCAATTATTTTTTTTTACATATTTTGTAATATCCTTATATATCTCTCAGGGACACAACAAACCATCAATTTTATTTTTAAGATAAGGTTAAGTTTATCCATAACATTATTAGCAATAATAATTGAATGTTGTTTAACGGCTCATCAACACAGTATAGGTTATTTAGAGCCGCCCCAGAGAGAGGGGAAGGATACATAGGAATCCTGGAACCTGCCCCTACTCTTATTATCGAATAGATTCCTATGGTGCTTTAACGTGCTCGGAGGATAGACCGATACACTGGACCGCCCGGTTTACGTCCCCATCCGATGGACGAGGCTAAGGTAAAGTGTCTTGCCCAAGAACACACCGACGGAACTCAGTGGCACCACGGATGATTGAACCCGGGGCCTCCGGTTACAAATCCGCCGCGCTACCGACTGCGCCACGCAAGCCCCCTAGAATAATAAGAAAACGTCTTAAATCGAATGAATGATTGATGTTTTACGGTACGTCGACACATAAATAGGTCATATTGTGCCCAAAAACCGACAAAAGATGAAGAAATTAAGTAGTAAATAAATATTAAAAGATAAAACTATTAAAAAAATAAGGGATATGGTAGTAATATAAACTATATATGTAAATCAGCAAATGCCCGTCAATGGGTATATAAACAAGTAAATATATATAAGAACACATTATAATGATCTAAAATCGATGGAAAAAGATGTTTTAAAGGTTGATAAAATTTGACATAAGATATTGCTAAGAGAAGCTTGATGAATTTGATGAATATGGACCCATATATTGGTGGTTACCAAACTATATGGCTGATGCCCGTTAAGACATTTGGTTGGTCACAAGATCTCCGGTTCCTTCTCATTGCTATTTACAATTATACAATCATCTACATTGTATTTCACCAACAGCAGGTTGTAGCTGGTTTCCTGCTCAATGCATTTTTTAAAAATATGTTTTGAACTCTTGGTATATAATTTATACACGCAGGGTTTGATATTCACAGTTGTCCCCTTGTCCTGTGCCATGTAGATTCTACTGGGGACAAGTTAATTGTCCCAGGTGACTTGTCCTTTGGGCAACTAAATTTTATAACAAGAAATGAATTTTACATCTTTAAAACTTGTGACTGAAAAAATGTCAAAACATTGGTGAGCACATTGTAAATGACAAATAAAAACTATCTTGTGTTCATTGGTGGAATGCAACTGAGGGAATGTAATGTCACTTTTATGATTGATCTTGTTTTTTGTATCACTTTTACATGAAGTGCGGGGACAAGTAAATTTGACTGGGGACAAGTAAATTGTGTAAGTTACTTGTCCTATGGACAAGTTGCTGAAAAAAGTTAATATCAAAACCTCTACACGTACATGTATAATGGATCACGTGGAGCACCATAGTCACTCCAACAACGTATACACGCTGTGAATAGAAATATAAATTGTCCATTTGTATTTTCAGTATAATGGGTCACGGAGATGACATAGGGATCATACCACGGTTTTGCGAGGAGCTGTTTTCACGTGCAGATGTTGCCAAAGATCTGGATAAGGTAGGTTTTCGTGCAGCTTGTCTTGTTAAGGGATTGCTGGGTATCGACCTAGAAAATAGAATACTGCAGTTTCACCTACGCAGAAGTGAACACACTTTTTAAGTCAGTACTGGTTAGAAGTGTGTGGTTGTGGTAATATATTCTTCTTTCTACGTGGAAAAATAAAATTGAAACTGTCTTTGCATGGTCTACAAAAAAATATCTGTTCGATAAATTGGGCCCAGTGCCTGATATATGTTATATAAATATCACATTCGTGAGAGGGTGTTAGCAAGACTGTGGATATGATTATCGCCCGAGGCAAACCCAAATATTCCGAAATCTCCTCGTGCCAAAATAAGGTTCCTTCAGTACAGACTTCACTTTGCAGGATTTGTTTTTATGCTCCCCGAAAAGTTCGGGGGAGCATATAGTCGCCGTCTTGTCTGTGTGTCCGTCCGTGCAATTCTTGTCCAGGCTATTTCTCTATAACCCCTTGTTAGAAATTCGCAAAACTTGCTAGGAAGTATCAATATCGAGTGGAGATGCGCATATTGTCGTGACATTACGGTTTGATAATTTTCCACAGAGTTATGACCCTTTGTATTTTTAATGCATATATACATAAAAAGTCAAATAGAAAATTCTTGTCTGGGCTATTTCTCTATAATAACCCCTTGTTAGAATTTCGCAAAACTTGCTAGGAAGTACATGTATCAATATCAAGAGGAGATAGTAGTCAAATAGAAAATTCTTGTCTTCAAAAGTACATATGGGACTGCATTGAAACTTCACACAATGATAAAAAATGCAGAGCGCAAGAACTGTAACTCTGTCTTCATTCAAACTAGAGTTATTGCCCTTTGTTATTTTATACTTATAATTCTTGTCTGGAGCATAACTTTAAAACTATGAATGAGACTGCAATAAAACCACACTATGCTAGAGGGCAATGAGAGTAAGTGCAGAATATAGAAACCATAACTATCTTAATTTAAATTAAGAGTTATTGCCCTTGGTAAGTTTATATTTATAATTCTTGTCTGGAGCATAACTCAAATCCTACTAATGGGATTGCAATGAAATGTCACACAGTAATAGAGGAATATGAGAGGAGATGCAGAACACAAAAAAACGTTACCCTGTCTTCATTCAAATTAGAGTTATTCCCTTCGTAATTTTGTACTTATAATTCTTGTCTTGAATATGACTCGAAAACCACTAAAGGGACTGTAAAGAAAATTCACACAATGATAAAGAGCAATGCGAGAGAGCATTAGAACCATAGCCCCTGCTTCATTTAAATTCTGTTGCCCTTTGTAATACAAAGCACCCAATTCGGGGAGCATCCATCGGTTCTACTGATATTCTTGTCTTAAAAAGTTGCTATGAAAGTTATATCATTGGACTAGAAAAAATCTTATGGTAACTAAGAAAATGAGTGGTAGTTTATTGAAATCGATAAAGTACTTTTGAAGTTATGATGAGTCGAAAATAGCAGTTTTCACAATACTGTGCCTTTGACATTGCCGAAACAGTATGCACACCACATCAAAAGTAGCGCATGCGATAATGTTTTTACTATCACCCTGCAATATTGATCTGATTACCCTCACGTCAGATAGTAAGAAATTGTTGTATATGGGGATCTAGCAATGGGCGTTTTATGTGAGGTGTAATATATATATGATGATGGTGACACTTTTCTATATATGTTTTCTATGTGCAGAAAGGTCACAGAATGTGTTTTTCTCTTCCCATTATTGAGCTAGAAATTGAATTCTTTACTTAATAATATTACGCAGACTGAAATCACTAACTTCTGATAAAGGGCTTATACCAGAAGGCCATAATAAACTGTATGTTTATTTAATATTATGGGAGACGAGACTAAAATACATGTGTGTATTTAATTTTCTATTGGCAGGATTGAGCCGTATTGATATATTAAGCTTTATGATGAAGTCTGTTAACTTTGTTTTCTTTGTTATTTACCTCAGGGTTTATGTTTGTGTGTTTCATGTTACATGTATATTTGTAACACCTCGAAGATCAATATGTTAATCTCTCTCTCTTTGTATATTTTTTGACCGCTTTAAACGCACTGAATATCTAACCTGTGATCCCTAATCTATTTGTCCTATTCTGACACTAAGGCCAACTAAGCTTTAATATATGTGTGGGTCCAGTCGGGGGCGGGGTAATAATATTTTCAATTTAAATTATATTTTCAATCTGTTCTGTACCTGATATCGACAAATATGTATTTAAGTTTATTACGTTTAAAGAGTATGGAGTGAAAAAAACACACAACTCAAAGATACTTTCTCTCCCTACCTACCCTATTTGTTTAGCATGTAACTAATGTGAACCACACATACAATTTTATTTGATCTAAGTACAAATGTAAAGAGACAGAATAGAGATTTCTGAATATATTTATTTTTAGAAAGCTGAGCTATGCACGGAACATGTTCCATGAAAATGGTAGAGATTTCACCCCTTACATTATTAAAATGGTAGGCTAGTAGCTGTAAAACATACATGACATATAAGGCTTTCTCCAAAAACATATACCTTTATGACTCGGCATATTATTAACATTTCTCATGCACTTCAGTTGGTCGCGTTCAGACATTTGAGACTATTAAATACTGCAACGAGCCACATTGCCTGTAGAAAACTGGTTAAATATGATGCTGAACCGTCAAAAAAGTGATCATTTGATTTTATTTGGAAAATATTAGGAAAACTGTAAAAAACAATGAAATGCATTAGAAACAAGTTTACAACTATTGAAAAGTTAACTTTCATTTTAACGGTCGCAGAAAGTGTTTAATGGCTATGCTAATGTTTAATGGCTCTGCTAATGTTTATTGGAATGTTAACTTTCATTTTAACGGTCGCAAATAGCGTTTAATGGCTATGCTAATGTTTAATGGCTCTGCTAATGTTTATTGGAATGTTAACTTTCATTTTAACGGTCGCAAATAGCATTTAATGGCTATGCTTTTGCTAAAATTTGCTATCATTAAACCACTGATATGCATGTACCATAGCAAAATTCAAAATGTCAGGCCCCGTGTGGTTACGGGGCAAAGAACTATAGGGCCACTGCAGATGCCGTTGGAGGGGAAGGCAGAGGCGTAGAACCCCCACCCCCACCCAAATTAATGTTCATTTTATCATTTTTTGTTCATGCTCATTAAAGGTCTTCAGCATGACCCTGCATTGTTTTAGGTGCAATCTCGTTCATATCACTAGAGCAGTGGCAGAAAAACTATAACGTGGCTCCAGCGTAAATGGAGTGGCTACAATAGAATTTGCACTCTGCAGTTCAAGCTGAGAAGGTTCTAGGCCCGTTCTCCATATTTGATCTCGATGTACATGTAGGATGAGACTGGCATGTTCATTCCTGTTAGGCGCCATATAACCTTTTATGTGTTGGTGCACACACTTTAAAACCCCAATTCAATTCAATTCAAAATTTCAGTACAGTTAACCCTAAAGTTTAACCCTGTTGTCCGAAAAAGTGTATATTACACACTGGTATTTTTATCCCTCGGAAATACAATTATGGTCTTAATGAGGTATTTATGCAATGTCAGTCGGTTTAGATGAACTATTTATATTGTGATATTAGTTTTTATTATATCGTTAAAATTGATAATGCCAAAAATGACAAATTACATATACGTGTGGTTATTTGGTCTACCAAACACTGTGCATTCCAGGGTATATAAACATGATAAAGTAATATCCGTTTTGTTAAAGGCAGGGGCGTAGCTAGACCTTTTTTGATGTACAGGCCCGACTATTTCTATTTTATGCTTCCCCGGAAACTTTTGAAAACGTAGGACGTCTCTGGTGCGTTTTTTTATATTTGTATATATTTAGATATACATTTAAGCAACAACACACTTCAAAATTCAACAAGTCATACTCTATTATTTTATTGTTATATTTTTCAACCATGCTAGTGAAAATTATGTGCAGGCCCAGGCCTTTTGGCTTAATAGGTAGCTACGCTACTGGCAGGGATACACGGCAATCTTGAAGCTTTTATCAAGCATTAAAATTAGCCTCTCGATTTATTAATCCGGTATCATTTTGACCCTTAAGCTGCTTACATATATTTTAAATAAAATTTTGGGTTTTCTGCTTTTCTTCTTGTTCTACTATGGGTTTGCTTATTACATTATATTTTATATTATTGGTGAAATATAATCAACAGTTAGTAATATGCAAAAACTATTTGCTTTATATTAATAGTCTTGTAATTAATATTATTTATTGAACAAATGTAATTTAAGTTGAAAAACTAACAGGATGCCGCGAGTTTTACAAAAATCAAGATTGCTGTGTGTGCTTTTAAACAGAAAATTGTCTAAACCCAGCCAAATACAAAATGGCTGTGTGTGTAACCCTAAAAAAGTATGGTCCCTTCACATTATAATAGATTTTAGCACATTGTTTTTAATTTGCAGTTCCATCAGTAATTTATGCTCTGGATAAAAATTCTAAGTATAAAATTACAAAGGGCAATAACTCTAATTTGAATGATGACAGAGTTACAGTTCTTGCACTCTTTACTTTCACTCGACCATTACCCTCTATCATTGTGTATTAGTAGTTTCGAAGATATGCTCCGGACAAAAATTCTAAGTATAAAATTACAAAGGGCAATAACTGATTTGAACTATGACAGAGTTACAGTTCTTGTACTCTGCACTTCCTCTCATTGCCCTCTTTCATTGTGTGTAGTTTCATTGCAGTCCCATCAGTACTTTTAAAGTACTATCATTGTGTGAAGTTTCACGGACAGGACGGACAAAGCAGCGAAAATAAATCTATAATTATGGTGTATGCATGTATGGAAAGTCAGCATATCTATAGACTACTACTTGACACAACTGTAAACATTAAAAGTCATCTCACAGTGGCTAAATTACTTAAAAACAATGTGACACATGTAAAAAATAGCAATACTGTAGCGTAAGTAAATGGACAAATTTAAGTATTAGGTATGCTGTATAACTCTTTGACTTCAAAAGTATGGTTTTGTAAAGACAAAAATCACACATTTCAGTATTTACAAAACAATTAAGGTCTGCTTATAATTACTAAACTATTTTAAGTGGCCTGTAAGCAAAATGCTTTATGCCATTCATTGTTGTCAACAAATGGCCCATTGAAAGAAATAATAGAGCGTTTCCAATATATATATTTTTCGCCTATTGTGTTTTTATGTGTTCGGTAGTATTTAGGTCTTGAAATATTTTGATTTGATTGGAATGCAGAACAAAAACAGAAGGAAAAAATCTAAAGTTTTGCCATTTTTGGGGCCAAAATTAAGCTCCATTCTCCTCCCCTAAAAGTAAATATTGTTCCCCTTTTCCTATGAAAAAGCCCCTCTTAAATTCTTTTTTGTTTTTATTATTAGAAATTGTTGAATTCAGGAAAACAGCATACTTTTTGCAATTTGGAATTGTACATTCTTGGTGCCACTAAAACAGTAAAAAAGCACTAATTTTTGTTTCTCTTTACCCCTTTGATATGAAAACAACGCAAAATACTCCTTCCTGAGGACCCTGGCCCCAGTCCCCTAAAAGCTGACAAGTGCCCTGAGTTCCTAAAACATGCAATTTTATCATGTTGGTGACGAAACTTGTCTTTAAAAATATAAACGTTATTGTAATGGGTGCCGTCCTAGCATGTCTCCTCGTACCTTATGTTTTCATCAAGACACAACTGTATACACCATCACCGGACATGCAATAGTGGGACATTCATGTACCTAGCACAGAAAAAACAAACATGCAATTTAATATAATTTTCACCCTAGGCCTAAAAAAATGTTCAAAATTGGTAGGTAGGGTAGGTAGGATTTTTTTTTTTTTTTTTTTAATGATTGTTTTTTATGAACGCAAAGAAGATGCACTGAATTATTTATTTATTTATTTTTTTTTTTCGAAATGGACCAAAAAAACGTCAGGGTCGGCGGGTGTTCGTAGGTAGGGTCGGAAGACGAACCACACAATTTTTTTTTTAGGCCCTATAATCATGATAATTGATTTAAATTGTCAGTATTTATATATATAGGTACTACAGTGTAACCGTGTTGCACCAATTTATATGCTAATTAATGTAATAGTAGTATACATTACAAAAAGTTGCCAATTCAGCACACCCCCATTTCCTTCAACTGACTTGACACTGTAGATTGTAATTAACTAATCAAATGAACAATTGTTGGGTGGGGTAAAGTTACACTTTGATTGTATGTTTGAGTGCTGAATCGGCCACATCACGCACATGATGGAGTTTCACCATTTGTCAATAAATTCAAATTATATAGCATGGCCACACATGGATCTTTTCACTAATCCAGAAAGTGCTTAATTTTGTTTGTGTTAAAGGGACAGTGTCCGTAACTTTTAGCTTATAAAACACAAAATAATTACGTTGACAAACATTAAACACTTGTAAACCTACTAAATAAAAACGAGATTGTTTGACAGAATTCAGTTGGAGTACAAAAAAAAGAAGAGTACCTTTTTTTCGAGTTTGAACTCGCAGCCCAAACTAAAATGACATTCACGGGTAATAATAGTGAGCGCGCAATTTAAGTCGACAGCACAGCTCTGCCGTCTGAGCTAAGCGAGCCATTTATATTACGCGATACATACTATATAGAAAACCTAATGCGCTGATGACTGTCACGTGATCATCAGAATATTCAAATACTGTGGGACCCGCAATATTTACAAATGATAAATAGACCTTTCTATTTTTCAAACTCACGAATATATTACGACAGACTTATTTGGGTCTATACTCATGTTTTCATGTATAAATTTCACTGAATAAAAATCAGACAGTTATGCGGCTATGCTATCTGCTTACTTAAGGACAGTGTGTGTCCCTTTAAAGAGAGTACATCAGGCTTTTCTATAAGAATCTAGCATCTGAATTCACCATATATTATTTTCCCATTTGGTTCCCTGGCAAGAATAGGACCACTGCTTACCAAGGCAGAACTGCAGCAACTCTGCAGTCAGAACTGCAGCAACTCTGCAGTTTTGCAGAACTCTGCAGTTTTGCAGCAGGTGAGAAGGTTCCGGGTCCATTTTGCATATTGTGGCAAAAAAAATAAAAATGTTTACAATTTTTTTGAGCAAGATATTACAGATTCTATTTATCTCATAATAAATAAGCCCCATACAAGTTGATGATTGATATACAACTGAAAGTTTCTCTGTGATGTTGTCATCAGTTTACCTGATATAAGACCGCCTCAGTTAAATTACTCATTCCTGTTACAAATAATAGGACACTTTAAACCAGAAGACCTTTGTTTAACATTAGCATGCATTTTTCTAAATAGTTTAATAGTTAATTAGCATCGCATTGTTTACCTGAAAGAAAAACGTTAAACTCTGAATGTATCATATGGCATTCCAGGCAAATCATATGGCTTACCTACATGTACATATTTTCCACCTTTGCTGTGTAATTTGGTAATAATTGGCATACCACTGGTGCCCAGTGGATTACAGAAAATATAGAATGGTGTTATGTTTCACGTCCATGATGTATAATCTATGTGATTAATCAGTGTTCAGAATAAATTGATTTTTAGCTCGACTATTCGAAGAATAAGAGAGCTTATATAATCACCCCGGGGTCGGCGTCCCACATCAAGGTTTGCGTGTAAGCTGTGTTTACAAGTCTATATCTCTTACATTTCTTATCTTACCACAACCAAATTTGTTCATGGGCTTCCTTGTAGCATTATCTTAAGGGCTGCATAAGCAATTTTGGTTCCTGTAACCCATGGACTCCCATGGAACCCAAATTATGATAGCCCATAAAATGTGCCCCATTTCACATCAAATTTTGCGTGTAAGCTGTGTTTACAAGTCTATATCTCTTCCAATTCTTACCCTAGCACAACCAAATTTGGCCATTAGCTTCCTTATAGCATTATCGTAAGGGCTGCTTAAGTAATTTTGGTTCCTGTAACCCCTGGGCTCCCATGGAACCCAAATTCTGATAGCCCTTAAAATATGTCTGTTTCACATCAAATTTTGCATGTAAGCTGTGTTTACATTTTTTGTCCTAGCTGAACTAAATTTTGGAATTGGTTTCCTTATAGTATGTTGTAAAGGGTTGGATAAGTAATTTTGTCTTCTGCAAATTCTCGGCTCCCATGGAACCCAAATTGTGATGGCCCATAAAATGTTTTGGTTTGGGATTTGTTATAGCATTATGCATCTTATTACTTCACCCATATTGGGCATTTTTTTATTTGGCCTTCTCAAGATGTAAATGTAGAGTGGGCCTGGAATGTTCATTCCTGTTGGTTACATATGATATAACCTTTTGTGTTGGTGCGCCATAAAACCCCATTACAATTCACCATACATTTAGAATGAAATCTGATGTAAAATTCTGAAATCAACCCAGGTGGGTAACCTATTAATACTGCGCAAATTGAATGTACAAGTGTGGAATAAGTGGTCATTTTAGGCTCATTCATTTATACGAGACACTTTAGAATAGAAACTGTCATTATTTATCTGTTTTAAGTAGGACTCCTTGACCCCAACAAAAAACCTGATGTACCCGCCTTTAAGATTGATGAATGCGTTGGATTACTGGTTGTGGGGAAAACATACTTTGAGATAAAGCCTATCAGACAATGTTCAAAAAATTAAAAGCTTCTTGATGCCGAGTCGAATAAACTTGGTCTGAAAATATTCTTTTCATAATGCGCAGAAATTTGTGAAAGGCCTGCTGATTCTGGAAAAAAGGAAGGCAGAAACTGTCACAATTTAGTTGTGGTGTGGGGTGGGGGATGATTTTCGCTATTTGGGTGAATGTTTTTTAAGTGAAAATTGATATTAAAATGTACGTTTTAGGTATTATAACAATCATAATTATTATAGTTAGCATTTATCTAACATACAAACTATGTGAAGTCTGTCACTTTTTTTTTATTATTATTATTTTTGAGATTGGGAATGTTTTCCCCCAACATTGGGAAAAAATATATTAGATGTTTTTGCAATTGGGAAGAGGCCGAAAAAAAGGCCTTGTTGCATATTGATTTACCTTGTCATTGTGATTCATTATTTTATTGGACACAAAGAAAGAACCTACGTTTTGACATGAGAGCTGCCGCAGGTCTTTCATTTTCTTCCTTTCTAATGTTTCATGACATCACTACAGTACGTGTATCGCGGCGCCAATTTCGGTTTCTGGCATATAATACCAATATGCGACTAGCTATTCCATTTTGTTGTCCACATTTTTTTACTGTTTTTGATAGCTTTACTCAATTTTCATTTCGAAAACAAAGACATCATGTCCAACATGTTCAATATTTAATTAAATATTTGCCGTGTCCTACGGTAGTATTAAGAATAGATAGGGCATGTTTTGGATTTTGTGTGTTTTTATCAGACTTACATCAAGTCGAGGGATTACGACGCATTACAATAAATTGACACCTTGACATTTAGAGGATTAGTGTTTAATCCATACCAATATTGGGTAATGCCAACATATATTTGATAAGATATAAAGCCAAAAGTTGTATTTAAGGTTTATGCTCGGAGAGAAATATCAAACATGATGATCTGCTGGTGTGTTGGTTTTAAAGGGACGCACGGCAATTTTGAAGGGTTTACCAAGCATTGAAATTAGATCTAAATTTATTTTTGGAAATATTTGTTGAATCAATTTATATATAATAAAATTATATTTAATTGACTTCTCAGAACTTGTATACAATAACAAGGTAACTTCCGTAAACATTAAACAATTACTAGTGGCTTCAGCATCATAACACATAGCTATCTCTTGTGTTATATTGTTCGATACTAATTGGAACATAAACATTGGTTTCCGTTCTTAATTGGTTGACTAACATTTCATGCTACTGTAATATTGAACAAAGCCAACATAAATATTAACCAGTAGATTTATACTACAAACATTTATACACCCATATTGTATTGATTTGTTCACTCAACTCTGATGCTTGTCATTCTGATTGTAAATTGCTTAATTGGTTCTGTCAGAGCATATTGTCTTGTATGAGTTTGTATAGCATAGAACTGTCAGAACTTATAACTCCACATAAGGCCAAATAAAATTATATGTACAGGTCCAGTTTCCTGACTAACCCCGTTTTTAAGGGCCGACACCAAATAGTTTATATCCCCCACAAAAAAAAAAAAAAATTATAATGAAAAAATCTATATATATAAATAAAGGAATAAATATGTTTTCTATATGTTCTGTACTTGATGTCAACACATTTTGATATACGTTTAAGTTAGTTTATTATGTTTTAAAAGTATTGAGTGAAGAAAAAAAGAATGAAAAAAAACGCTAAATAAAATGTTTTTTAGAAAATATCTTTTTCACTAACTTACCTACCCTCTTGTATGTGTTAAGCATTTAATAGGAACTTAATAATGGCCTGATACTGACAACTCTTTTTTTTCATCTGTGAAAATTTCACGCTTCTGTATTTACCTGATTAACCTGTACAGTACAGGCAGTATTTTTATTTTGTTTAATTTTTTTTTTTTTTACAAAACCCTGTACAGTATTGTTATATATATATAGATCTGTTTGGTAGAGGTATTCCTCTTCATTACACTGACATTATATTAAAATAAAATTTATAATTAGCAGAAGTACTTTTGTAAGGTTCAAACATCATACGTTTGTGTTTACATGGTAAACATTTGTATTTACATGGTAAACACGTATAGCGGCAGTTTAGCTGTTTGATTTACCGAGTGTACAACACTATACCAGTATTGTATTGTCAGAGAACAATGTATGCGACAATAACGGAGTGATTTTGACAAGCTATGATTTTCTCATTGAATTTAAAATTGATTGATTTTTGAATAATTACTAGTACAGGGTGAATGTTCGATATTTAAATTTTGTTTTGCGCTGGCCCATTTGTAATAAACTTCTCATTTTATGAATGACATTGTAAAACGTGTACTTTAAATTTCAAATCTCCTGATATACTTCCCATTGCCAGCAAATTTAACATGCAAAATGGATCTGAACCAGAGTACAGCTTGTATGCTCTACGTATGCAGATATATCACGAGCTGAAGCAAAGGATAATAATAAAAATACTTAACCCTTAGCCTGCTAAGGACGACTATAATAGCCTTTGTGTCCATTGTAAACCCACTCGCAGGCTGATCAGGGTTTACAATGTCCGGCTGCTCATCAGTCATTTGTCTAAAAAAAACCTTTGTAACCTAAATGAAATGGTCTAAATTTAAAGTAAGAACAGTCCATTATACCTTCATAGCAGGCTAAGGGTTTAAAGTCAAAACATGATTTACTTAATCTATTGATCTGTAGGTACATGAGTATTCAAGGGAGACAATACTGGTAGGAGCCTCTTAGTAAGACGCTCTTATAGGCAAAAAACAGTTCAGTTTTAAAATGTATACCTTATCTACCCTAAATATATGGCTGTACCCTAAACATTTTTGCTAAATTTGAATAATGTCCATAAAGGTTGAGATTCCTGTGCAATACAGCCTACAAGTTTTAAAAATAATTTGAAAAATAAATATTAATTTCACTACCTTCTTACTCTATTTTTGTTTCAGTGTAACCTAAATATTTTTGTTTCAGTGTAACCTAAAACACACATTTTTGTATTTGGTCTGTAGAAATTAAATGTCCATTCAGGGTCTTTCTTATTGCACTTAGATATGATAGGCAGCATGCCCAAATTAGGTAATTTATTAATATAGAGGATCCTACATGAGTGACTGTGTATTATTGATTTTAATAAACTTCTTGGATAAAATGATAGGATACAAGGCTTTTAATAAACTCGGATAAAAGGCTCTGCCGAGTATCCTATTTTTTTATCCAATACAAGCCTACTGGTTAAATATTCGACCAGTAAATATATATATATGACCGGCCGCCTAGGAAATACATATAGCACACCTGAAACATAGAAAACTAAGGCTGCCTTAGATAGAAATGATATTGATGTATCATCGATTCTTTTCAGACGATCATTATATCGATACATTTTGTTCAGAAATGGATTCAAACAGAAAAAAGCACAACAAAAGTAAAAATTGTTTTGTTTTGGGGTTTCCTTGCGAAAACGCATTTAAACATAAATAGGAACCACACACATAATTCTTTTTGGCCTCATGTGATAAAATGTATTCTGGTAAATACCACCATTTCTCATTGACAATGTTGACCTCCTTGCGCAGGGTAGAATGCATTATCAAATAATATACTTTATTTCCCCTATTAAGAGTGCATCGAACACAATCCAAATTGGACCGACGCAGAACGTAAATTGCGTGAAACGTACTGGATAAGACGCTTAAACACAAAACATCCAGTAGGAATCAACAAAGGGGACTAGATACATCTTACAGAATATATAAATGTAAACACACATACTCCGGTTTTTATTACTTCCCTTGATCCAATTTTCTCCATTTATATATTATTTTAGCCTTATTCAATTAACTTTGGAGTTGTTTTTGCTATATCCTGCAGTATCGATTCTTTGTCTTATGTATAGAAGTAGGGTTATTCACTCACATACTCTCTCTTCATAACTAATAATAAATGTCAGCGTACAATTTCACTTTAATCCAACCAGCAATGTTCTATTATTAGTACTTTTGTTACTTCCCTTGATCAAAATATCTCCATTTATTTAATTTAATTTGTTTAGCCTTAGTCATTGTTTTCACTAGCTTTGGAGTTGCTTTATACTTTATCCTGCAGTATCGATTTTAGGTTTAAGCTTTTGAGGTAGGGCTTGTGTTATCTTTTTCACATTTTTACTCTCTCTTCATAACTAAATGTCAGGGTACAGTTCTTCCCTCATCCAACCAGATATGTTCTTTTATTAGTATCACATTTGGCTCCAGAGTGTCTATTCAAAGAAAACAGTTTCTGCAACACTGCCAAACGATAAGTTGTTTCTCAAAGAGTTTTGTTTAAACTGCCGTGTATTTTAGTGTTTTTTGTTTCGTATTTGTTATTTTCGTGTTTGTGTACTCCTGATGAAGGCGTTAGCCGAAAGCGCTTGAGTTTTTGTAAACTATAGCACTGTATAAATGTTTTTTTCCCCATCTATTAATTTATTCCAACATTTTCGTATCCCCTCGGGGATCCAGTGCTTTTTGAAAGGTATTTTGTAGATGTATGTATTTTCTCACCCTTATATATATATATATATATACACATTTTTTAAGAGCGTCCCCATGACATTTTACATAGCGCCCGGGCACTACAATATGGGAAATACAGTATTAAATGAATGTGAGATTGTCCATACATTATATTTGACTTCTTGAAACAGTTTTCATGTCTGTACCATCATGGAAATGTAGTATTGTTTCCCTTCCAGGTGAAGATTCACGTGGAGATCAGCTTCTTCGAAATCTACAACGAGAAGATACACGACCTTCTGGCCTCCACCAATAAGGAGAAGGGACAGAAGAAACACACAGTGAGTTCAGAGGAATGTAGTACAATCTTATACATACATAGATACATACATGAACCCGTAGTTAAATAGCTTTCTTAGCTATTTTGAGTCTAATACTAGGGGTAGTTATAGACAATGTTATTAAGGAATTAAGGACGACAATGTACTTAATGGACCTCTTCAAAAAAAGGGAAAAAAGTTGTTGTATCACAGATAGCTCTGTATGTAGGCAAGTTTGTCATATATGCTGAAAGGAAAAAGAAACGCGACTCGGGAATTTCCGCTATATATTGTATGTACAATATGCTGCTGTTAATCAATGTTTATTGGTTTGTATGGTGTTTTTACGTCATTTTCAACACGTAAGGTTTGTATATGAAGGTCGATTTTTGTGGTGGAGGCAGGCCACCCACTTTTCCTGGGTAGAACCAGTACTGTATACACCTCCCGCCATCCGTAAGAATCGACACTTCTTCACTTATAAGTCGAGCTCCCAGTGGGATTCAAACCCGCAGCAGTGAGAGGCGAAGGTTTACAACGCAACGTCGTTAACCATTCGGCCATGGCTATGTAAGATCTTTCCATTTAGAAAAATCTAAAACAACACGTAACACAGCAAATGGTATTCCTGCAAAGTTTCATTATTGACAGAGTATGCGTTTGGCTCAAGCATGTGAGCAAACTTAGGATGCAAAATTTTGCAAACACTTTACATTAAATACAGTACTGAACTGGCTCAATTTTTCAAAGAGGAACTTCAACATTTATGAATTTCTTGTTACAACGTGTACTGTGATTAAAACCTCTACAACATCAGTTTTACAATACATCTTGGGATTTCTTTGGAATATATATGAAATTAAGTGTGCAGTACCTAATTTTATATGATTCTCCAAGGATTTTTCTGCATTTTTGTAAGTGGGGCCAGGGGCCTTTTGAATTGGGAAAAATGCTCATGAAATCTAGAAATTGGGAAATATAATAATCCTACTATATTACATAGTAAGGCACTAAAAATGTTTGGAATAATTTCAAAATCAAGCTCTTATACAAGGCTACATTTAATATAAATATTTTTTTTATATATTTATTTTTTGTGTTTTGGGAAAATATTTTGCTTTTTTGGGAAAATATGAGGATATTTTGGATTGGGATGGGGCCGAAATTCGGCCACAAATTGGGTTTAGAAAAATCCCTGTTCTCATATGATACTTATATTATTCTCATATATAAAGTTTTATATATTACTTCTCCTTTTATATAATTATCATATAATAATAATAATAAGTATCATATGAGAATACTACAAGAACCGTATGATATTTATGTGTGGCAAAATTAGTATTGTATATAAAGCTGAGATTCGAATTAGTTGTTTTCTACTGTGCATCATCAATTTGCAGAGTTGTAATGCAAATTCTCTCAAATACATGTATTATATATACTGAGGAAAAAAAGTTTAGCAAGTTTTTGTTGCACCCTGGAAATAATACATTTTTGGTTGTAAAATCCAGAATCTACTGCCATAGATACAATGTTTTATTAAACACACATCAATAACAGTCGAACATCTTAATGACGTAACGAATAAATGAACGTAGGGGTCAAGCCAGTAAAGTCCCAAAATGTCAGTATATCTTGTATACAGTATTATTTCATCTAAAAAAACTTGCTAAACTTTTTTCCCTCAGTATATAATGTTAATACATATGGCATAGTACATGTATGCACCAATGTTAGGATGCAATATCTTCAAACTGAAGGTATACTGATAAAAAATAGTTTCTATCGGTCTTTTAACAGCTGCGTGTACGAGAACATCCAACTCTTGGACCCTACGTGGAGGGCTTGTCAACATTTGTCGTGAATTCATTCGATGATGTGAAAGGATGGATCACCCTGGGCAACAAGAACCGAGCCACAGCGGCCACGGGCATGAATGACAAGAGTAGCAGATCTCACTCAGTCTTCACCATTGTTCTCACTCAGACCAAGGTGGGTGGGACAAAACAACCTGAATCCCTATATATTATATAGCGCATTATCAGTATTTGCTTAGTGTTATATTCATGTTAAGATGAAATTTCACACTTCATGGAAAAAATAAATAAATTTAAACTCGTTTTGCTAAATTTATCATTACAACATCTTTAATATTTCCAAAAATAGATGTTCACTTCTTTTTTGACTGAGAATATCCGAAATGATATAAAAACAGTTAAAGAACAAACTTTGTTTTACAGTGAATCTAATTAATTTAGCAATATATATATATATATATACAGCAAAACATATTTAGCTACTGTATGTCACATGCACGGGTTTCACCATGGACTTTTTGCACTCAACTGGTGTGGCATTGGCTCGATGTGATAACTATGTATCATCTTTCAGTACTGCCTGAATATTAATTTTATGCTTTATGACCAAATCAATCACAAAATATTCTATAATTAAGTGTACTGTTAATTTTGATAGTGGATTATCTCATACGTCGTATACACTTACAGACGGAGATGTTGGAGGGACAAGAGCACGACCATTCCATCACCAGTAAGATTAACCTTGTAGATCTGGCAGGCAGTGAGAGGCAGTCACAAGCCCAGACATCGGGGGAGAGACTCAGGGTATGTCTTCATTAGGACAATTTTGAGGCAATTATTCAGCCAAATTCTGAATGCCATAAAGTAGATTTTTCCCAAAATTCATTAAAAAAAATTCCAGTTGATTTCATATGAACCTGATTGAAGGTAAATATTTTTGGTCGTTCTTTTTCCATGGCCAAACATACCTTCTTTTAGAGCCGAATCTGGGGCATACTACGGTGACATTTTACATTTATTTTTATACGCCCTAGGGACGTAATACGTTGTGGCGTTGTCCGTCTTTCTGTCTAATCTGTTAATGTTTACCCGACAACTGATTGTGGCTAATAACTTTTGAAGTATAAGGTCTACAACAATGAAACCTCGTACACATCTTTAGCATGATCCATTGAATACATATGAATACATATGAGGGCTGGCGTTGCGCAGTCGATAGCGCGGCCTATTTGTAACCGGAGGCCCCGGGTTCAATCCTCCATGGTGCCACTGAGTTTCATCGGTGTGTTCCTGGGCAAGACACTTTCCCTTAGTCTCGTGCGTCGGATGGGGACGTAAACCGGGTGGTCCCGTGTATCGGTCTATCCTCCGAGCACGTTAAAGAACCATAGGAATCTATTTGATAAGAGTAGGGCACGGTTCCCGGATTCCTGTGTGTCCCCCTCTCTCTGGGGCTGCTCTAAATAACCTATACTGTGTTGATGAGCCGTTAAACAATTCAATACATCTTATAAAGGTCCCGAACTCTGCGATTTTTTTTTTTTTTAAATTTCCCTTTGAAAAAGGTTTAACCTGGAACTTAACCTTGCCAATGCCGGGCATCTATGCCCTGCTAGGCGGTGCTCTTGTTTTACTAGTTGATGCTGTTCTCTTCAGTTCATCAATATCATTGATTCTTCAAAGACAATCTTTAGATGATTTTATAACAGAATCTGTTATATTAATGCAATTTTCTAGATTGTTTTGAAATGATGACATAAATGTATATTACCAGGAGGGTGCTAACATCAACAAGTCCCTGCTGACCCTGGGTAAAGTGATATCCCAACTTGCTGAACAGTCCAGTCAGATAAACAGAAGAAAGAAGATATTCATACCATACAGGGACTCCGTACTTACATGGTAGGGCATGATTTTGTGTAGTCCATTTGGGCATGTGATTGTGTACATGGTAGGCTGTGATCTTTAATAGTCCATTTGAGTGTGTGTTTGTGTACTTTACGAGGTAAGGCAAGCTTTAGGTGGCACCTCAGTTTGTATACGAGGGGCATTCAATATATTCTGTCACTGGTAATCGGAACTAACAGATACTGGAAATATAAAAAAACTTCTTATTACAATCCTTCAAAGTATTCCCCCTGATCAGATACACACTCGGAGTCGCGCTATCCATGACGTAAATGCAGCAAAGTAGTCTCCCCTTAGTATACTGTTGAGACACTGAAATATTCCGGCACCAATGGCACTTCTGGAAGCATAGCGTCCACCAGAGAGGTTTTCCTTCAGCAAAGGGAATAGGAAAAAGTCACAGGGACTAAGGTTGGGAGAATAAGGTGGGTGTTCAAGCTGTACCACTTTTTCTTGCTCCTAGAAAGACTGCACAATTTTAGCTTTGTGAGCTGAGGCATTGTCATGAATCAGCTGGATGCCACTCAAAATTTATTTGGGCATTTTTTCTTGTAATTAATTTTGACTGCTTTGAGAACTTTGTCCTCGTAAAATTTGGATGTGATGGTTTTTCCCTGTTTGCATGGAATTTGTACCACAGGGCCACTGGAATTAAAGAAAATTGCATACAAAACCTTTTTAGCGCTTTTTGTTCGTTTTGCAATAACCGGTCTTGCCTGATTTTTACCCAACCATTGTTTATTGTTTATCCGCCGCTGGAGCTCAAAATAGTACACCCACGTTTCATCTCCAGTGATTAACTGAGAAATTTTTCTAGGATGACAATTTTCATATTTTTTAAGAAGATTTTTAGCACATTTTAAGCGTTTGGCGTTTTGTTCAGTTGCCAGCAAATGAGGGACCCATCTAGCACAAAGCTTCTTTAATTTCAAAGAGTTCGTCAAAATGTGATGAGCCTTCTGAGATGCCAAGACTATTAGCTATCTTAGAAACTGTATACCGCCCATCTTCGTCTACCATGGCCTTCACAGCATTAATGTTCTCCTTTGTTGCTGTAACAACAGGCCTGCCAGGACGGTTACGGTCTTTAATGCTACGTTTACCCCCTTTAAATGTCTTAGCCCAACGAAAAAACATTCTCAATGTCAAGGCAGAACTGCCATGTACACGGCACAGTTCAGCATAAATCTCTTTTGCAGGTACTTTTAAAGCAACCCTGGCTTTAATGTAAGCCCTAATTTAAATTTTTTCTTCACTTTTCATGATAGCATTGAAATATAGCCACTATACTTGAGTGCGCATAATTCAACAATGGATATCTCCGTCAGTTTATATCGGATTAAACCGTTATTTTTCATGTTCGAGTTTTCAGTGCGGAAATATAAGGCGTTTTCTACGGAAGCGCATTAGTGACAGAATATATTGAATGCCCCTCGTATATATCTTAAAACATGTTTTTTACTTGGATGTTTAATATTCACACAAACAGAGACTTTGTTTTGTATTGTGTGTGTGGACAAAGATTATTTTCCCAGCTACTGGTTGAAATAACTTCCTCACCATCATTAAACAATTAATTGCCATGTGTTTATTTGATGAGCATGCAAAAATACAGGAAAATTTGAAAATAGAATAGTGGTAGAAACTCTGTATCTTCGTGGAAGGTCTTGTTGTTTCAAGTTGTTCGGGTAGGCATGCAGTGATAGCCTTGCTGATGACACAGTGCAGTCAAGATATTCTCTCGATATGTATTCACCGCTGACCTGTCTTTTAAGACCACTAGGCTTATTGACGGATTTTGTATCATTACGTGGTCCGACTATTAATTTTCATACCCCATCCAACCCCTTCTCTAAAGAAGTAAAAAACTTAATTTCGGCTTAAAAATTTGCATATTGTAAAATAGACACATTTTATAGGCAATTTTAAACAGGTTATCGGATTTTTTGCAAAACAAAATATTTTTGAACGTGTTTTATTGTCAAAATATCCGTTATATAATCCTGCTAATATAAGCTTTCGCATAGCCTAATTGAATTACGGCGGGACCAAGTAATGTAAACTACTTGAGCACAAACTAAGATATGGACTAAGTGGGTAATTCCGACATTCACATTCAAGCTCCGCCCTCTATTGACCATATGCTCCATTGTGTCTGATATTATTTGTGAGAAAACTTGTGCTTTTGTTGCAGGTGTAAATACATGGCCTAGAATTCACCAACCATTCTTCAAACTATTCTTAGACTTGAGCTCAAGTACTGAAAATTCGTTCACAAATATTTCCATGACCTTCAAAGATAAACAGTCGTAAGAAATTGCTATTTATTAGAATGCATCATATTTATACATACCAGCTTGTTATGAACGTTTATTCTGTTAACTTATAGAAATATTTGTGATTGAAATTTGCGTACTTGAGCTTAAGACTAAGAATATTCTCAAGAATGGTTGGTGAATTCAAGGTCTGATGTTTTTTTTTGATCCTGTCAAATCCTTAGCATATTTTATATAAGGCTTGATTGACAGCTTGGAACTATACATTCGTGAAATGATATACCCAGTTTAATGTTTTTTTTATGGCAGTAACAAACATAATAGAATAAAAAAATGTTTATAAAAGCTTGTAGCATGGTCGGTGACATTTCCTTTGATGAATGCAGAGCATTAAATCGTTTAATTTAGGGTAACTAAAGGGGCGTGGCTTTACCGTACTACAACTACCGGATATTGGAATTTAGAGTACGGTCACTATGACATCACAGTGTTACTAAGTGCACCATGCTACAAAAAAGATAGAGTCTGTCTCAGCTCGTTGGTTATTTAAACACCTCGATGGGCTACGCCCATCTCGGTGTTTAAATAAGCCAACTCGCTGAAACCAGACTCTATCTATTACTTACTGATCACAATGAGCAGGTTGTTGAAGGAGAGTCTGGGTGGTAATTCGAAGACGGCGATGATCGCTACAATATCACCGGCCAATCATCATACAGAGGAGACGTTGAGCACGCTGAGGTACGCCCATACTGCCCGGTCCATTGTCAACACAGCCAGGGTCAATGAGGATCCCAAAGCCAAACTCATTAGAGGTAAGGCAGGTTTTGTAGACTATACATTGATATATAAGATGTTTTGTCGCCTTTTCGAACAAAAATGCAATACATAGGGATCACTTTGTCGTCAGTCCGTCACGATAACTTAACGTTGACTATAACTTTATCATTTCTTGATATTTCTTCATCAAACTTTCAATATTTACTCATCATGACAACATCGACATGACCATACTAAAATAGAAACGTCAGGGTCTTACTGGAGGTCATTATATGGGTTAAATACTCATTTTTTCCCACGAAAACTTAACATTGGTTATAACTTTCTCATTTCTTGATATTTCTTCATCAAACTTTCAATATCTACTCATCATGACATCAAAATGAAAATACTAAAATATAAAGGTCAAGGTCACACTGAAGGTCATTATATTGTTTAAATACTCATTTTTTTCTTCACGAAAACTTAACATTGGTTATTACTTTCTCGTTTTTGATATTTCTTCATCAAACTCAATATTTATTTACTCATGACAACATCGACATGACCATACTAAATTATAAAGGTCAAGGTCACATTGAAGATCATTATAGGGGTTAAATACTCGTTTTTTCTTCACGAAAACTTAACGTTGGCCATAACTATCTCATTTCTTGATAGTTCTTCATCAAACTTTCAAGCATTGACAGTTGACAACGTGTTCCACAGAACACCCATCTAATTTTTTCACATTTGATCTAAACAGAAACAAAAGTGTTTATTTTAAATAAAATGTGCAGATGTGCAGTAAGTTTTAGAAGCAAAACATTTTTATTTATTTTTGATTTGTAATCCTTTTATCAACAAGAAAATCGGTAGAACCGATGGATGCTCCCCGAAATGTATCCTCAACTTATCATTTGGCCTTTTATCACCTAGCAGGTTCAATTTGCAGTTCCATTAGAAGTTTATGCTCTGGATAAAAAATGTAAGTATAAAATTACAAAGGACAATGACTCTAGTTTGAATGATGACAGAGTTACTGTTCTTGTACTGTACACTTCTTCTCATTGCCCTCTATCATTGTGTGAAGTTTCATTGCAGTCCCATCAGTGGTTTTGAAGATATGCTCAGGACAAACATTCTAAATATAAAATTACAAAGGGCAATAACTCTAATTTGAATGTTGACAGAGTTACAGTTCTTGCACTCTGCACTTCCACTCATTGCCCTCTATCATTATTTGAAGTTTCAATGCAGTCCCATTAGAAGTTTTGAAGATGCGCTCTGGACAAAAATTCCAAGTATAAATATTACAATGGGCAATAAATCTAATTTGAATGATGACAGAGTTACGGTTCTTGCACTCTGCACTTCCTCTCATTGCCTTCTATCAATGTTACATGTTTCATTTCATTCCTTTAAATACTTTTTGAGCTATGGGCCAGACAAGAAAATGTGACGGACACCTGGACAAAGTGGCATCTATATGCTCGCCCTTCGGGGAGAATAAAAAACAATGTTTTTTGTCATTGAAATGAAGTAGTGTTCTGTGACACATTTGTACCATGGAAAGACAATTCCAATTCCAATCTTTACATTTCATCTGCGGGTAGCATATAGTTGCCTGGAATGAAATTTCACACACTGATAAAAGGCAGTGAGAGAAAGTGTAAAGCGTAAGAACCAAACTCTATCTTCATTCCAATAGGAGTTATTGCTCTTTGTAATTTTATGTCCGGGCGGACGTCTAGCATCTAACATCTAGGGTGATAAGTCGTACATGTACATGTTTTCATGATTGGTAAGTATAACTCCCTCATAAATAAAACCTTTTTTACTTTTCTTCCGTCAGAGTTACATGGTGAGATTGAGCGTTTACGTGCTTCGGGATTGTCAGGAAATGATGACGTGACGGCGGCATGTGTCCTGGAGATCGGTACACTGAAGGAGAAGTTGTTGCAGAAGGAACGAGAAATGGAAGAAATAACAAAGTCGTGGCAGGAGAGATTGAGGCAGTCAGAAGAACGAAAACAGGAAGAGTCAAAACTCCTCGAGGTATGCTGTATAAACTAAAGAAAATAATTTCCTGATGCTAGATTATGATGTTGTCTTTTTAAATATTTACTCCCATGTTTTTCTGTTTAATATTTCATTGATTCATCTTTTGTTTTGGGGAAAGGACAAGGTATGATAAGAGGGTAGTTTGGCCTACAAAATATTCAAAATACAAAAGACATTATTTTATTTTAATTTGGTGTGCATGTTCGTATTCGATATTTAAAAGGTCTAGAAGATTAAACAGGGTCTCAACAAATGGTATTTTGAGTAGATTTTGAACTTTTCCGGGCAAATTTGTTATCCTAAAAATATAGAGTGCACCTGCGAGCACACCCAGTGTTTTCGCTGATGTGTCCCTTTCAAGTACATGTTTTAACAAAAAATCAGATGTTTGTGAGGGTGCACTCTATATTTTTAAGACCAAAAACTGAGTGAAAACTGCTAAAAATTAACCAAAATGTCCATTTTTGAAAAAAGGCCTTGTTTGTGAAGCTCATAAACAAATTAGGGTATCCAAACTTACTTTTAATGAGTTCTATTAATGATTTGGTCCATTTGTAGCTAAAATTATTATAAAAAATGTGGGCATTCACATTTCAATATTGGGGGCCCCTTATCATACCTAGTCCTTTACAGTTTTGTGTGTAAAAGAGCAGGGCCCCGTTTTATGAAACAACTTACTATCATTTTGATCGAAAATCAATTTTTTAAATGCTTCACTATAAATTGCACTTTTCAAATAAATGTGATTTCATTTCATTTTCTTATACATGTGCTATTTCTGCACTACAGGCACACATAATTATCTACATTGAATGCTTTAATAGGTGAAAAAAGTGAAATTTTTGAAAATTTAAGACATCAGGATTTCACAATGAAGGAAAATTCATAATAATATAATATTAATAAGTGAACACAAAAATAACTACAAACTGTGACGTTGAGTCGTGATGCCAATAAAGTCTTCAGAACTTCAACATCGTTTTCCGAGAATGTTGAACAGAGCTAAACAGTTGGGTAAAATCATTTACAAAACAGATTTAAAATGCTTTAAACAGATCATTTAACTGCTGGGTTCGATTATAAGGAAATCCTTCATGACATGGTAGGCATGTTTACCACTCTAGACATACCTATCATGCAGTTAAATAACTGCTAAATAACTGGTTGGTCCCATCAACTGGAGTCCATCCTTCAAAATCTTGTCCAAAGGAAGAGCAGACTCCTTGCCCTTTCTTGGAGTGGCTATAAATAACCTACATTACGTGGTTAGGCCTTAATTCCATTAAGCGATTGTTGGTTTGCTGTTTCACTACCAACACACGAAAAAGAGCCCTACCCAAAACTTTTTATAGCAATCCTTTAACATTATTTTTTTTTGTTGCTCTTCTACACTACTCAACTTTTATAATCGGTCACCCAGGTTTTTTGAAAATAACACGAATACTGAAAACTGGAAATCACTGAAACACATACCAATATTTTATTAAGTTTATCAACAAGGTTTTAGTCCAATCAAGGCTATTAAAACGACGCCAGTTAAAATTCCAAATGAAAATATGAATTATTAAAAAATATATAATTCTTTGAAAAGTGACCGATTATAAAAGTTGAGTAGTGTATTTTCTTTAATTTCTTAAGGTGTTTACTGTCCTTGGCCAAAAAAAAAAAAATCACCTACCTACCCATTCATGAAATCCTGGGTCGGGGAAACAGCAAGCAAATATTTTTTTTAAGGATGGCCTAATGCACCTGACATACAATAACTGCAGGATCACATTTATTTATACTTGTATCCCTATTATACAGAAAGCGGGTGTTGCTGTGACATTGAAGGTTGACAATCGTCTTCCCAACCTGGTCAACCTGAACGAAGATCCCCAGCTATCGGAGATGCTACTCTACAACATAAAGGAGGGAATCACGAAGGTTGGACGTATGGGACCCAACTCCAAACACGACATACAACTGAATGGAGCCCTGATAGCTGACAATCATTGGTATAGTTCCATTTATATCTATTATATACAGTCATTTATATTAACCCTTTTAACCCATACCCTTATGTTTTTTTTGTGGCAGAAGTTAGCAAGTACGTTAAGTCAGGATCTCCCCTCTATACCTCCTATATATAAAGGTATTTTGTAAAATGAAAAAATCTTCCTACCGACCTACTTGAATTTCTTTGGGCATGCTTACTGGAAGCAAAGGTGTTTTTACCTGGCCTTGAATTCACCGACCATTCTTGAAAATAGTCTTTATTAGACTTAAGCCCAAGTATGCACATTTCAACCACAAATATTTCTATAAGTTTAAAGTATATTAAAACCTTCATAACAAGCTGCTATGTATACATATGATGAATACTAATAAATAGCAACTTCATACGATTGTTTATCTTTAAAGGTCATGGGAATATTTGTGAAAGAAATTTGAGTACTTGAGCTCAAGTCTAAGAATAGTTTGAAGAATGATTGGTGAATTCCAGGCATGGCCAAATTTGATTAAGTATAACAAATTTACCCTACAGCGATGAACAGTTTTATTCATAATTGGGCATTCTAGAATTTTTTTTATAACTATGCACAATACAATATAAATATGGTCTTAGCCTTATTAAAGTCTGAATATGCTTATTGTTAACTTAACGGAGATGATCGAGACTTTGTGTCAAGTATATGTTTATAATATTACCGTCAAATTTGCATTAAATTCGCATAATTCTTTATTAAAGTTGTAACGCTTCCGAGTGCTTCGTCATCTGTTTCAGTTTATGTGTTATTAAGCATATTCTGCCTTTAAAAATATTTAATTTGCATTGCCAAGTATGATTATATTTCAGTTGGCTACAATAAATATTTCAGGTATTTGTGGCTTCATTGACATTATTTATTTAATGTGTGTTTTATTTGCTTTATACCTGTTATACATTTTCAGTATTATCAACAACATGGAGTCGGTGGTCAGTTTAACACCCATTGGTGATGCCCCCACCTACGTGAATGGTAACCTCATCATAGACCCAGCGGTTATCCATCATGTATGTAAATGTTTGTTCACTATCATACCTGTCATTATCTCACATCTGAGAGGAAATTTTAAAATTAAATTAGTTGAAATAAAATATAATGGCTATTCCATTAAAACATACCGGGGACCCCAGAAAGGCAATTTAATAAACATCTATGGGTGAACTCTATTTTCTGAAATTTTGTTCTTTAACTCAAAGCATCTATAGGTTGGTGTTCAATTTCAAAAGTGCCTTCCTGGGGTGGGGGATGGGGGTGGTGGTGGTGGGGGGGGGGGGGGGGGGGGAGAGGGGGGGGGGTCCCATTGTATGTTTTAATGGAATAGCCCTAATGAAGTATTGTTCTTGTTTTTATTAAAAAAACTTTAAAAAAATAATAAGGAGGAATACAAAAATTGGGAGAGAAAACAGCAATACAATATTATTCACTGGGAAGCACAATCTGTTTTCTTATATTTGATATGGAGACGTCTGGATATTAATCAAAACGAATATATTATGCTCTTTTCCGAAATATTATGTTTGATATTAAAGTGTGTAAATAAGTAGCAAACTTCCATGTTTTATTTATGTTCTATAATGGCCATGCTGAGACTAATATTTTGATCCATATAATTGCTGTTTTCAGGGTGACCGTGTTATACTGGGGGGAGACCACTACTTTCGGTTTAACCATCCAATGGAGGTTAAAAGTAACAAAAAGGACAAAACAAGCCCAACCCAGGAAGTGAAGGATTTTGAGTTTGCCCAAGCTGAGCTGATGAGAGTCCAAGAAGCCAGGTGCATTATTAATCTTCTACATATTAAAGGAACTTACCCACCAAATAACTGCAAAATTACACTACAGGTCATATAATATATATATGTGCTGATTAAAAGTATATGTTTATTCACAAGTTCTTAAATACCCATGATTGAATATGCGTGAAATGAATTATGAGTTCGTAATTCGGCACTCCAGTTTTGAGGTTTGGCCTGGAAGGTTAAAGCCGTTTATAGTGTATCTCTGGAGTTTGGATTCTCAAAATATTTAAGTTATATATATACATGTATATAACGCTTCGTCAGTAGTTTTAGGAATGATTTACATTTGTTGCAAAATTTGCCTATTAATGGCGGGATAGCTACTTTAATAATACATGGCAGTAATGAATACAAGCAGAAAGTACAGATGGTTTTGACGACCATAGCATGTATAAAGAGTTTGTGTATATTGGCAAAAAACTTAGTTTCCATTTATTCCTGATAGTGAGTGAATCAGGTAACAGTGTAAAAACAGGCATAGTTAGGTTGCAATAACATTGTTAATTATTGGGTTGTCTGTGTCTTTGAGGGCTTCCATGGTCGAGGGGTTAACAACGTTGCGTTGTAAACCTTCTCACCTCTGACGAATGCGTTGTAAACTTTCTCACCTCTGACGACTGCGTTGTAAACCGTCTCACCTCAGACGACTGCGTTGTAAACCGTCTCACCTCACGACTGCATTGTAAACCTTCTCACCTCTCACGACTGCGTTGTAAACCTTCTCACCTCTCACGGCTGCGTTGTAAACCTTCTTACCTCTCACGACTGCGTTGTAAACCTTCTCACCTCTCACGACTGCGTTGTAAACCTTCTCACCTCTCACGACTGCGTTGTAAACCTTCTCACCTCTCACGACTGCGTTGTAAACCTTCTCACCTCTCACGACTGCGTTGTAAACCTTCTCACCTCTCACGACTGCGTTGTAAACCTTCTCACCTCTCACGACTGCGTTGTAAACCTTCTCACCTCTCACGACTGCGTTGTAAACCTTCTCACCTCTGACGACTGCATTGTAAACCTTCTCACCTCTGACGACTGCGTTGTAAACCTTCTCACCTCAGACGACTTCGTTGTAATCTTTCTCACCTCTCACGACTGCATTGTAAACCTTCTCACCTCTGACGACTGCGTTGTAAACCTTCTCACCTCTGACGACTGCGTTGTAAACCTTCTCATCTCTCATGACTGCTTTGTAAACCTTTTCACCTCTGACGACTGCATTGTAAACCTTCTCACCTCTCACGACTGCGTTGTAAACCTTCTCACGTCTCACTGCTGCGGGTTTGAATTCCACTGGGAGCTCAACTTGTAAGTGAGAGAAGGTCAATTCTTATGGATGGCGGGAGGTGTACAGTACAGGTTCTACCCAGGAATAGGTGGGTGGTCTGCCTCCACCACAAAATATCGACTTTCATATATAGCCTAAAATGTACTGGAAAATGACGTTAAACACCAAACCAATAAAGGTGTTTCTTTCTTAAATTTTGTCCCAAAAATGTGCGCATACCTTATTTTGCCGTATATAACGCACACCCGTTCTCTGAGGCTGAAAAATTGGGGTAAACATTTTTTCTTCTGTGTATAGTATGCGTCGAAAAAATAAAAATGAAGTAAAAACAAATTGTCAGAATTTTGTTATATGTTTTCAGGTTACAAGAAGCTCGACGCAAGGCACAGGAAGAGATGCTGCAGGAAGTTGAGCAGGCCAAGAAAGAAGCTGAAATAAAACTGGCCGATCTCGAGAAAGTCATGGTATGTCAAAGATTAAATTGAATGGTTATTCTTGATTTGTAAGAAAGTGCAAAAAAACAACAAGGCATTTACATCTGAGACCATAGCAAATGAAAGACTGGTTATTTACTTTTTACAATTGAAAAAGTTACTGGTGTGTTTTTTTCTCCCAAAAATATTGCAATATCCTTAGAAAAACGATGTTTGTAACTGACATCACATTATCATACAGAATGCCTTCTCAATTAATTTCTGAACAAAAACAACTTATTTTGGCATCAACTGTTTTCTGTGATTTATAAAACAAAGCAACTCAGCTGTTGCCTATGTGTACATGCCGACAAATAGTAATGAAATAAAAAAATTGTCCTGGAAATTTTGTCCTTGATTTGTTTAATAATACCAAAGAATAAAAATGCTTTCAACAATAACATTGAAACATATATGGCAACTAAATGCAGTTACATTGAAACATATTCAGGACTATTTCATCAAAACATACATATGACCCCAGGAAGGCACTTTTGAAACTGAACTCCACCCATAGATGCAAACTTGAGTTTAAAGAACCAAATTTCAGAAAATAGGGTTCACCCATAGATGTTAAATTGCCTTCCTGGGAGCCTGGGTATGTTGTAATGGAATAGCCCTGACCATAATAAATCAAGCATATCACAGGGCAATCATATTTTAGAACTGCTTTATATCATGTGACAATAACACGGAATCCTTGATGAATGTTTACAGAGAGAAGAAAGTGAGGAAAAGGTAAAGGAAGCCGAGGATGTTATACACAAACTGAAAAAGCAGAAAATGGTAGGTGTATAAATGTTTGAGAATAAATTCTAAAAAGCAGTTGGAGTAAGACCCCAATCTCCAACATTAATGGGGAGGGCTGGCGTGGCGCAGTCGGTAGCGCGGCGGATTTGTAACCGGAGGCCCCGGGTTCAATCCTCCGTGGTGCCACTGAGTTCCGTCGGTGTGTTCTTGGGCAAGACACTTTTCCTTAGCCTCGTCCGTCGGATGGGGACGTAAACTGGGCGGTCCTGTGTATCGGTCTATCAACCGAGCACGTTAAAGACCCATAGGAATCTATTCGATAATAAGAGTAGGGCAGGTTCCCGGATTCCTATGTATCCTTCCCCTCTCTCTGGGGCGGCTCTAAATAACCTGTACTGTGTTGATAGCCGTTAAACAACATTCAATTCAATTCCAACACTAATGGAAGCATTGTTTACAATAAGGCTACTGATGGTAAAATCGATGGATAATTTCTGTATTAATTGGAGTCTTAGATTACCTCATACTTATTTTGGAAATAACTGTGTTTGCTTGATCGGAATAATTCTCCTGTCTGCCTATTTCTCAGTCAAGGAAATGGTTCAAGGCAACGCAGACTGGGTCAAAATTGTACATTCTTCAGAAGCATTGTAGAGTATTTTGAGATTTTGATGCATGTTCAACCAGGGGGTATGAATGGTGACATTTGGGTATATATTGAGGGCTATTTCATTAAAACATGCATGGGACCCAGAGAAGGCACTTTTGAAATTAAACACCAATCCATAGATGCAGAACCAGATTTTTTAAATTTGGGTTCACCCATCTATAGATGTTTATTAAATTGCCCACCTGGGGTCCCAGGTATTTTTTAATGGAAAAGCCCCGAGTTGTTATGGTATTTTCTGTAAACTAACTATGATTTCTTAATTTGTTATCTTTCATTTTATTTAATTTATATTAAATGTTTTTATACAACATAACTGTTGACATATGTATGTCTCGCTGGGAGCGACTATAAAGTATCCTAAATAATTGGTGCGTTCAGGGTTCTCCGATCGGTTACCGAAAGCACTCTCGGCCCTCCTGAGGTAGTTTCGGTGGCCTCGTTGGTACCAAATGTTACCATTGGTGGCATTGGTCAACCAACGTGGCTGCCGAGAAACCCTGGGAGAACCCTGAACGCACCCAGTATTTTTATCTTATGCTTTAATTCTACTGTTTACATTGAAGATGTTGGAACAAGAGGTGATAGCGGGAAGGAAGAGACAACAGCTAGAGGCTGAGGCAGCTCTTAAGGTAAGGTAAAAAAAAAAAAAAATGTGTTTCCTATTGCATGCTCTAAAAAAGTAGGCATTTTTTTTTATTTTTTTTTGGAGGAAGATATTGTGAGATTCTACATGTATTTATGTCATAACCCCATACAAGTTGATGATACAACTGAAAGTTTCTCTGTGATGTCAGCTTACCTCGATATATTGTGATAAATCATTGTTCAGAACAAATTTTTTATTTATTTTTTATTTTTTTATATATATATTTTTTCATAAAAAGTTTTAGGGTCGGCCCCTTAAAAACAGGGTCACACAGGTGTTGTTTTTTTTTTACCTTAGTTCTGTGTTTGATGTTGGTATACCAGATTTAAACCATGTGTTGTGTTTTATGATATAATGCCAATATGCTTCTTCAATAGCATGATTAACCAACACTGTTTAAATACCCGTAGTTTTCTGCATAAAATTATTTTAGCGTTGGTTACTCATGATTTATGAGAGCTGACATTCTCTTGTTGCAATTTCATGCAATTAAAAGCATTTAAGCTTACCGTCATTTGGCATAATTGCAGTCATCCAATATGATGATTGGTGAGAGATCGCGTATTTTGGACTTGCTAAAGTCACAGACGGATCAAGCGGCCCAGAAACTTGAGGAGCTGAAGAAACGCCGCATCGAAGATGCGCGCAAACTCAGGAGCCCAACACCAATGGTGGTCGAGGCATCTAGTGGTAAATATAATTATAATCACAACAGAGAGTGGGTTAATTAAAGAAATTCAGTATTGATTGCTATTTTTAAAGTTTTCCAAACATATTAAAGTTTCACAATTTGTTTAGCTTCCATTTTTAACTTGACTTGCATTATTAATCACCAAAATCCTCAGCTATGCTCAGGCCAGAAAAAGGAATCACATGCATTTAATGTTATAATTCAAAACGTAACATGTATTTTCGTCAGACCAAATGCTTTAATTACATTTTTGATAAATCCATGCACAACAGAAAACTGTAAAAAAACAGCCAGAAGCCATTATGAAAGGTTACCAGCAGCTTACTGACAGTTTTCATGATTGTTTTTCCTTGAAAAACTTCCTGAGACAAACTCCAACCTTGTTGACCTATTTCTCTTTAAGCGTGTCAGGGTCAACATGTTAATGCTGTACATAAAGGGTTTCATGTAACATTTCTACTATTATTACAGGTAAAATGGATTTGTACAAGATAGCACTGCAAGTCCGCGAGGCAAACAAGATTAGTCAGTACCTAAAGAAGAACACAGTAAGTTTGACAATGACAAAAAACAAATCTAGAAACCTTTACAGAATACTTTGGTGTAGTTTGGACAACTCTACATAAACAGATGGTCACTGCCAACGGGTACTTGTCAAGGGTGAAACTGCCTATACGCACAATACACAAGTGCGTATTTTATTTTCGCCAGTCCAAGTCAACCTTAAATGTTTGTGGATAAAAGACGAAAAAGATTGTTCCAGAAAGCGCTAGATTGCAGCATATTAAACCATTCGTGTCAAAACTTTCTAGGGTGTCATGCCCCATCTTCGGCCCTCAATTATTACTTTCGTGCGATATAGAGGAACTTACATGAGTACTCATTCATTATTGAATTTATTAAACGAGTTGGTAAAATGATATATCATTTTTAATAACGAGTTTAATAAATTCAATAATGAATGAGAAATTATTGAATTTATTAAACGAGTTGGCAAAATGCTATATCGTTTTTGATAATGAGTTTAAAAAATTCAATAATGAATGAGAACGAATGTCAGATTCTATTTATCACATAACTCACATATCGACTTTTATTGCATTTTGCCTGTCGCTTTAACACGCAAAACCGACATAAACCCTGGGAATTGGATCATAGCCATTATTGATTTTTTTGACAATGCATACTAGGCTTATTTGCATAGTTATATAACTAGTTGCATATCGAAAATATAGAATGGTGTTATTCCATTCCCACACCGTACGTTATGTGATAAAATTTATTAAAGCCTGATTACGCCCTTGCTTGTTTGACAATTAACAGCAAAGTGTCCAGTCAGTTGGATTGAATTTATTTGGATTTTATGACCCACCAGCACAAAAAGGCTTCTTGACATCAACATCGGTAAAAATAAATCCTCCAATCCCAGTAGGTCATTTGTAACATAACTGGCAAGTCTCATTATCAAAGCATATGTGTTGTGCTTGTAATATTAAAGTGGTAAAGGGGCTCCTTTCTTCGAATTCCATCCAAAGAAATACACATGTAACTGTTGTTGTATTGTATTTATAATAAATAAATAAAAGGGCTCAAATTTAGCACTTTTGTCCACTGGCATTTGTTTGCCAGTAACAGTTGATTAAAAATGAAATGGCAAATGATAGCTTACTCTAGCAAACAATTATCCTAAAACTTTTTGCTATCATGTTGACTGGTCATTGATTGCGTATTTATAAACTATGTAATCCATGAATCTTCTTAACTAGAAGACTGTGAAGCGCTTGCAAAATATTGCCAGTTCTTCGAAAGTTTACTGGCACTTCGAGAAATTACTGGCAAAATGCCAGTAAAACAGCTTAAATTTGAAACCCGAATTAACCGTAAATGTTTATCTATCTTTTTATTTGTTCTCAATAAACCTAAGATGTTAATCAGAGAATAATAATGTCATTGCTTTAAAAGATGTTCAGCAGGGAGGATTTTCTAGATGGAGACGAGGTGCGGACAGTGATCAAGGTGACCAACCGTAAACTGAACGTGTGCACACACTGGACACTTGGCAAGTTTGAGGAGAAGCTGATACAGATGAGAGACCTCTATCAGGTATGTCATCGTTATAGTTCACGGCCACTAAACACTCCCCCCAGCACCTTTTTTGGTGCTGTTAATAAAAAGAGGGATCGAAACTTCCGTTCTGGAGCGATCGTCATATGTTTATGTCAGAAATGTGAGTACAATTTATGTATTTTATTATTTCAAGAAAAACAGACTTATTTTCAAAAATCGGGGAATGCTATTCCGTGAAGATATGTTTGTACCTCATGTTAGATACAATTTTGCCACCAAATACTTGAAAGTGACTCGCCTAGAACATTTCCCATATCAAAGAAGCATGCATTTTTCTATACTGTCCATCAATTGTTGGTGTTTTGGTACGTGAACGTCGTGTGTGACGCATTTGGTGGTGGATTTAACACAGACTCAACTCTCACTTCGTCCTCTTTTTATTAACAGCACCTTTTGGTGCTGGAGGGAGTGTTTAGTGGCCGTGTAGTTGGCTTGTGTGGGAATGAATAGGATTTCACTTAGGACTATGGGCTATTCCATTAAACATACATGGGACCCCAGGAAGACATTTTTGAAATTAAACACCCACCCATAGATGCAAAATTGAGTTTGAAAAACCAAATTTCAGAAAATACGGTTCACTCATAGATGTTTATTAAATTGCCTTCCTGGGGCTGAGATATGTTTTAATGGAATAGCCTGTAGGACTAGAATAGATGAAAACAGCAGTGTTGCGATTATTAATACAAAAGAGAAGATATAAAGGATTAATAAAGGAGCTGGCCTCCAGAAGGGGTCTGCAAAAGGGGTCTGCAATTAAAGGCTGGCCTTCAGAAGGGGTCTGCAATTAAAAGCTGGCCTTCAGAAGGGGTCTGCAATTAAAGTCAAATTGAACAGTTTCATATCTAAATATTCCCTATAATGCCATTCCTGTTAACTCCTTTTAAAGGGTATGCATCTAGAACCATTCTTTGAATTTTTGAGCAATCATACTGTCGAATGTATGAAACTTACAAAAAGAGCACTTACAATGGAAATTTGGTATGTATTTTATGTGTAATGAGAGAAATCTCATAGTTCTGGATTTTTATTTCAAAATGAATTTGTTGGGTGAGAGATCACTTGTTTCTGGATATCTATTTCAGAATGAGACTGAGATCACTTGTTTCTGGATTTCTGTTTCAGAATGAGGCTGAGATCACATGCTTCTGGATTTCTATTTCAGAACGAGGCTGAGAGTTTGGATAAGAGATCCCAAGTTTCTGGATATCTATTTTAGAATTTGGCTGGGATCACGTTTTTGGATATCTATTTCAGAATGAGGCTGAGATCACATGTTCTGGTTTCTATTTCAGAATGAGGCTGAAAGTTCGACAGATGAGGACGAGGTGTTCAGTGACCCAGTGGATCAGTGGGAGAAGGACAGCTCTAGTTTGTCACCTGTATCCCCAAAGTAAGCATTTCCGTCAGTCTGTCTGTGTTCAGTAGTCCAGTAATTATCTCACAGCATAAGTAAACCAGCTGTTGCTTGTCGAGGGATGAGTGGAAAACTATAGAAACTATATACAGACAAAGAACAAGATACAGTAGTTTTACACTAAGCCCTCATTATAAACCTAGGTTTTCCGTCTCCATATATCCTATGTTAATGAGGCACAATCTATCTCTGTGGATGTCTGGTTTGTCAGTATAGGTCAAAGGTCAAGCCAAGGTCAACCACACCCGATCATGAAAAAATCCTTTTCTGCAGGATACCGCTTCAATCTTTGTAACCACATCTTGAAACGTCTCAGGAAGACTGTCTTTTGCGAGAGGAGGACTCCTATTCAGGGTCACCACCCTCATGAAACAATTACAGGTGGACTGTCCTTGGTTAGGGTTGATCCCTATCGATTTTGGGTCAATTTGGAGTCAAAAGCGATTTTGATTTTGGGGTCAAACAGTCAAGACACCTATCTTGTGCCATATACCAATTCAGTTGGTGTGTGTGTTTGTGTGGGGTGGGATTACAATTCTGTTTTTTTTGCAAAATGTTGATTCAGCGGGGAAATGAAATCATTACTGTTGTGGTAATATAAAGAAAAATGAAATGATGCTACAGAAATGAATAGAAAGGTCATCCTATAATACAGTAATGATACATTTACTGCATGTATGTTTCTGCAGGAATGGCAAGAGGAAGTCGATACCCTCACCCAGTTTGAGATCAGCCCTGCTTTCCAGTGTTTCAAGTATGAACAGTAGTGTTAACAGACTAGGTAAGCTGCCATACTACATGTATGTATCCCGACATTGTTACTCCGTCATTATAATCTTATGTGACATTGTTTTAATGCTTCACAAGGTTCATACGGCCTTAAAAAGTCCTTCAATTTCAGAAGTAGTCTTTAACAGTCCTTTAATCCACTCCAGCCTTAAAAAGTCCTTAAATTTTGACAAAATATCATTAAAGGTCCTTGAAAACCATAATCAGTCGATTAATTATACAAGAGGTATAATATCTGATGTAGTTTTAAAAAAATCGGCAAAAAAAATAAATCGCCGATAATGTTATAAGTTAAACAGGCCTTAAAAATGGGTTATTAGAGCCTTAAAAGTCCTTAAAAAGTCCTTAAATTTCATAATGATAAATCTGTATGAACCATGCTTCAGTAATAATATAGGGTTAACTGTATTGAATATTTTGTATTTTGCGTCAGTATATCGGTCGTTTTAAATAATGGTCGCAAATTTTGTTTAATGGCGACATTTTAGTGGAGCCGTTAAACACGATTTGTGATCATTAAACAATTGATTTGCCGTTCCAAAAGTCAAAACTTCCATACTGGTTGACCCCGTTTCTAACTTTTTCGTTGTCTTGACAGTTTTATTCACAAACACATTAAAATAAACTGTAAAGACGTCAAGTTCTTGACAATATAACGACACATGACTGGATTTACGATGGGTTTTGGACTATTTATTAGTCGCAAGTGTTTGACCATCAACGAATCGTATTGAGGATTTTTGTGAAATGCGTTATGATCTGACGTATCTGATGAGAATTCATCATCTACCTGTGTGTACCTCATCTCTCTCTCATACACTTCTGTGGTTCAACACAACACTGTTGTACCTTCTTCTTTATTTATATATAAGTTACAAAAGTGTTGCATTGTATCTTTGATGTATGCTGTGTGCCAAATCTATTAAAGTGTTGAATTTTTTTAGTTAAAATCATGTTGATTTTCCACTATTTTCCACCAATATACTTGCAAAATAGACATTCTTTATTTCATTGGCAATTATTGTTTGGCAAGCATGCACCTACCATCAGTTGGCATACAGTAAAATTCAATGAATTGTATTATTTCAGAGTCCAGTTGTGGTAGGGGAGATAACTTTGTTGCAAGTTCTGGCCCGGGAGTCGCCTCCCTTTGCAAGGATATTGTCAATGTGGTGTTGAGCCAGTTCAAATGTAAGTTGTTTGTGTATCTCATAGAAATAAACAGCTCTGTGTATCATTAATTTGTTAGCTGGTCAGTTTTTGAAAAAAATAAATAATAATAATATCATCGTTTCCAGACAAGCTTAGAAATAAACAGCTCTGTGTATCATTAATTTGTTAGCTGGCCTGTTTTTGAAAAAAAAAAAAATAATAATATTGTCGTTTACAGACAAGCTTCTGCGCCAACAATCTGTGACTCTTGTTAACTCATTGATATTTAAAAAAAAAGACACCGATCTCCGTTTCTATATTTAGTTGTTGGTACTTGATAAATGTTTATACTAGCATTGGGCTCAAAGGTTACAGATTTCTGGGAAGTGTATTTGAACAAACCATAATTTGGGTTCGTGGTAATTTTTGTTTTTGAAGTGTTTAATGGAAGGTACTTTCTGTTATCCGATTATAGCGTCTTCCTCAGAAGAAAGCATAGCAGACAAGGTTCTGCATAGTTGTCAGGCGCTCAAATCCTGTCTTATCCATGCTTCCGAGCTTCCGGTTGTTATGGAAACCAACAACAACAAAGCAAGTCACGCCGACTTGCTTCAAATAACATGTATACAGCTGACCAGCGCCCTGCATGTGCTGATGAACACGAGCACCACCTGGGCCTCTATGTATCAGAGTCTGCAGTCAGCGCTGATACATGACCTCCTGAGTAAGATGGCAGACCAGGTGAAGGTCATTGGAGGACAAATTGTCCGCTTCTTGCAGGTATGTGGACCAGGGGCCCATTTTATGAAACATCTTAAAACAATTTTTGTTGTAAATCAAATTATTAAATTATTGCTATATGTTAAGTTAAACAGATAAAACAATGTTCTTTAAACTATCTAACACATATATTGTTTATGCAATATTTCCACCCTTCATTGCTTGCTTCACATGCTTTTAAGGAACATGGTAGAAGGTATTTTTTAACTTACGATCAAAATTATTGTAGGTTGTTTCATAAAACAGGGCCCTGGTTCTTATTAAAATATTTATTCTTCAAGCCATGTTGAAATGAATTCGAAAAAAAAGTGCACTGATTTCTGGAGAACATAACTCAAACTTAATCATTATCACCCCGCTTTTACAAAGTGAAGTGGAGGCTATATAGGAATCACGATGTCCGTTATGTCCCGTCCCGTTGTGTAAGACACTTTTGTCCCGTCCTGTTGCGATTTTTATTACTTGCATTCCTGAAATAGTTTTGAATGAGTTGTTCCCAAACCTCATATACACTTACAACTGATCAAAAGGTGGGGGTAAAAAAAATAAAAACTGGTATTCATCACCTTCAGTGATGGTTCTAGTTGGATTATTTTCATATACAATTTTCTGTAACTATTTGCACAGATTGATAGTAAATGGTATCAGTATTATAAACACTTCAATGATAGGACACTGATTTGCTGATTTTTTTAGTGTGAATGTGTTTAAATGATTATTTTCCCCGTTGAAAACGTGATAACTTAGGAATTATTCAACTGTGTGTGTGTGTGTGTGTGTGTGTGTATTTCTAAGGATTATAATCCCTCCACCTACGACAGGCGTCCTACCCGACGATTATAGGCACAATGTCTGGACTTTTATCTGTGTGTTGTTTTGTGATGTGATGATATGTCTACTTGAAGCAGCGAACTCAATGGTTTCTTTATAGTGCTGCCACACTGGAATACCACGCCGCAGTAGACATGATACCCCCACCCACCCAGTCACATTATTCTGACACTGGTCAATCAGTCGTAGCACTACCCATTATTTGCTCGTCAGGCAAGGGTTACAAGTGACTAAAGTCTTTGGTATGACGCGGTCAGAGGACTCGAACCCACGACCTCCCGAATGCAAGGCAGATGCTATAACCACTACACCACAATGCTTTTCAACTCTCTGTACATAAACCAGGAACTTATAAATATATCTACTTTGGTTCGAAAATGAGTTAATAAGAAACTATACACTGACATGTATCCCACTAAAATTGTTCTTTTGCATGTCTGCTAGGGCTGTGAGGGAGATATAGACAGCCTGATAGAGGAATCTACGGGGCGCCTACTCGAGGGTGTCCACCACATGTGTAGACTGACTGGAGAGCTGGCCCTCGCCACAGACACCCACATGTTGTACTTCGAGGAGACCGACTGTACCAGTGGCACCTCCCAAATGGTGAGTCTCGGCAAACTATTTTTATCCCAAGGCTGTATCCTAATAGTATTAAAAAAGATGGCTTATTCAACCTTGTGACTTATAATTCAAATTATGCAAATATTTTATTCATATCCATGTGTGGGCTATTCCATTAAAACATACCAAGGACCCCAGGAAGGCAATTTAATAAACATCTAGGAGTAAACCCTATTTTCCGAAATTTGGTTCTATCACTTTGCATCTCTGGGTGGGGTGTTTCGATTTCAAAAGTGCCTTCCCGAGGTCCTATATATATTTTAGTGGAATGGAATTTTAAATGGATAATAACAACTTAGAAAAAAGAAGTTACTTGTATATTTGTAACTTTTTATTAGTCAGAGCTCTGTAATACTTGATTGTGGTAACCGCTGTAATACTTGATTGTGGTAACCTCTAAGCTCTGTAATACTTGATTGTGGTAACCTCTGACCTCTGTAATACTTGATTGTGGTAACCTCTGACCTCTGTAATACTTGATTGTGGTAACCTCTGACCTCTGTAATACTTGATTGTGGTAACCTCTAAGCTCTGTAATACTTGATTGTGGTAACCTCTGACCTCTGTAATACTTGATTGTGGTAACCTCTGACCTCTGTAATACTTGATTGTGGTAACCTCTGATAAAAATGAATGCCTCCAACATGAGTATATTCACCAGTTCCCTGCATATTCATAATTGGGCATTCTTAGAAAATACGATACACTAACTAGAGTTTATTTTAAAACATTTTGTTTGATATAGGAATCAGACTTTAATAAACATAGTATGTTTTAATATTGTTATATTAAAATCACACGATTATGACATAGATGTTCTCTGCCAATTGTACTTTGGCCTTTGTGCAAGCATATATATACATATAACATTATGCTGTTTTTTTGTACACTAAAATGTCATGTATGTACATGACAAAATAGTTCAGGACAATTTCGGCATTCTCTGAATAATTTAAAACTATATTGAACAGGGTTGTCTTTTTGGGGGCGTAGTGGAGGGTTGATGGGAGTCTGAAAATGGTTATATGTCTCATAAGCCGAGTAACATATCTGATGTCATTCTTTTACAAATTGGCACCATCTTAAAAGCTAAAATGACAACATTAAAGTGAACCTTTTATGTTGTAGGGGTGTAATGTGATACAATCTTACATTTCGTGACTGTATTTTTGACATTAATATTGGATAAAATGATAGGATAAGTCGATAATACAGAGTCGCTATTATTATGTCTTTTATCTGTCAAATTACTATAATTCCATCAAATTACACTTTGTCAAATTACTTAGCTATTAGGTCATATTACTTACTCTGTCAAATTGCTTCCACACAGGTTAGCGTGGATATCTGCCAGTCCTTCTTCAGTGGGTGCGAGACATTCATCGACAAGACGTTACAGGGGGCGCTCAGGACAGTGGAGGATTATGAAACAAAGGCACAGACATTGTCCGACTCCGGAGCGGACAACATGGTCAGTTGTGGATTAACTATATCTTACGTTTTGTGGCATTGATTATATAATATATTCAGTGAAATAATTAAATTTATCACAAAACTTACGGTGTGGGGGTGGAATAACACCATTTTATATTTTCGATATACCACTAGTTATATAAGTATGCAAATAAGCCTAGTATGCGCTGTCAAAAAAATAAATCGATAATGACTATGATCCAAATTCCCACGGTTTACGTCGGTTTCGCGTGTTATTAAAAGCGACAGGCAAAATGCAATAAAAGTCTATATGTGATTTATGTGATAAAAAGAATCTAACATTCGTTCTCATTCATTACTGAATTTATTAAACTCGTTAACAAAAATGTTATAATGCTCTGCAAGAGCCTCGCATTATATCATTTTGCCAACTCGTTTAATAAATTCAATAATGAATGAGTACTCATGTAAGATCCTCTATGTATTTAAAGGGACACACATCAAATGGGAGTTTTATCAAGCACCTGTTATTAGTCCAGTACTTATCACTTTTACTTTAAACCTGCCTGCAAAAAATTAAAATTTTGGGTTTTCATTTTGTTTTCGTTATACTACGGTGTGTTTAAATACATAATTAGTGCAATATAACATCCGTTTGTAATACTCAAAAACAGTTTGATTTTAACTATTCATAATTCTATTAAAATTAATGATTATGAAATGCTAGTCATGTAGAAAAACTAACGGGATGCTGAGAATAATCAGTATTGCTGTGTGTCCCTTTAATGACATATTTTTTAACTGTATTGTCATACGTTATTCTTTGTAAACATTGTATGCCCATAAGCTGTATAGACTATATAAGAAACAAACTTGTGGGGTGACATATTTTTACCTATTACACAAAGAGAAAGTGGTTAATGCATTTTTTTTTTGCTGTTTAATATACATTTGTGTAATTTGGACAGTGTTATAGAAATTAGAAATAACGTAAATTGTTATATATATGCATAGTCAAGGTGATTTCCCCCAGAAATAACGTAAGATTGTTATATATTTGCAGCATCTCGGTGATTTCCCCCAGAATGTGGAGATATGTGTCAGCACGTGTAAAGAACTGCTCCTCAAATGTCAGGACCTCCAGGTAAAATTGTAATTATGGCAGTAAAGCTGGGTGCTGGTGGGGAACCAGGAGTGCTGGTGGGGAACCAGGAGAGACTGGTTCCAATTTCGACACAGGTGTAACGTATTTCAGGTTTGGAACCGGTCTTGCTTGGTACTGGTTTAAACCACTCTGTATTACCCATGTATGTGTACAAAATATGTTCCAATTTGTCAGATATTTTAATACCGAATATCTTTTGAGTCATATATTTTAATTGAGGTTCTAGTAAATTGGGACGAAATTCTGATTTGGTTTAATAGAGGATATAGTGGGATTGGAGCGGAAATCACAGGTGTTTTCATTGAGGTAAAACAAATTGTATGAGTGCTATGAGAATTATTTTTTTTCACATCGAGATAAAAAAAAGGCTGCATACAAACATTTTGCCAAGGGAAAAAAAGCAATTCAAGGCAATTTTATTGATTTGTTAGTATTGCAATCAAACTTGCCTTTGACGGAAAATTGTCTAAATAACCTATAGTGGAAAAGTGTGACAGGTTTAATAATATCTCATTGCAGTGAAATACAAACAATCATTTAATTGAAAATTTTGTCCGGTGTTATTTTCAATTAAATGATTTACAACTGTGCAAATACAAAGGAAATGTTAGTGATCATGCATCAAATGTACGTTTTATATATATATATATATAAGGGTGAGAAAATACATACATCTACAAAATACCTTTCAAAAAGCACTGGATCCCCGAGGGGATACGAAAATGTTGGAATAAATTAATAGAGTGTCTATTCAAAGAAAACAGTTTCTGCAACACTGCCAAACGATAAGTTGTTTCTCAAAGAGTTTTATTTAAACTGCCGTGTAATTTAGTGTTTTTTGTTTCGTATTTGTTATTTTCGTGTTTGTGTACTCCTGATGAAGGCGTTAGCCGAAAGCGCTTGAGTTTTTGTAAACTATAGCACTGTATAAATGTTTTTTTCCCCATCTATATATATATATATATATACACCGATAGTAAAGTATGGTAATAGTGAAAATATGTAAGATTTATTAATCTGTACATTTTCCGTTTCCCTCATACCCTAGGTTGAGATTGACACGAGTATGTTAGAAAAGTCCAGTTACATGCCGGTCCAATTCTGTAATGGCAACTATCGCAGGTCCCAGGCTCTCATCTCTCATATAAGCGCCCTTGTTGATGGCGTGGGCCTCCTGGTGAAATATGCAGAACCAGTTATTGAAGGTTTGTGGGATGTGTAACATAAATATACATGTATAAACTTAATTTCTAACCATTAAGTTGTTTATAGTCCAACTAGTTATTTAAGAAATGTCATATGTATAATATAATGATTAGAGAAGAAACACCATTGGGGCTCAAATTAAACATAACAAAGGTTGGAAATGCCTAAAATTGGATTTTGTTTGCATACCATTAGCATTTTTTGCATTGATGCCATCGGCATTCTATGTTTGTATTACAAAATGAGATCATGTAACTGTTGACATGTTTGACATCATTGTTGATGCACGAGGTTTTTGTGAAGCGTTTGGGATTTTCCTGTCTCACATGGATACTCATGATAGCATTTTATACTCTTTGTATATGCAAGAAAAATATTGTAGTAATATTGTAGTAGTTTGCGACAAATTCATTAATTTATTTCGCATGTATTTTTTGAAACATTTCTATATTTCTGTTTTCAGTGAGAGAGTTTGACATCAGCAAAATCACCAAATGTGGAGATATGATTAAGAAATGTGCCGAGAAACTAACAGCAGTGTGTGGTCACGACCTTAACAGATTACGACAATCCACCAGCGACAGTGACTCTCCAGAACAGTCTTTGATATCAGACTCGCAGATGGAACAGTTAGAATATGTGTCCAGTGATGTTTTACAGTCAGTGGCCTCCCTTGTCGACAGTGTTCAAAAGGTTATAGAACTTGAGCGTGCCGCGAGCTTGGCAACGCCGCGCAGTAAACGACTGCTGCCGTCACATCCTCTAGGAAGTTCGCCTCTGTCTCGTAGCACGGGAAAGAAAAGTGTTACAGTGGATTCCTGATGCGTGTAAAGTTCAGGATTGACCCTGTCGGACTAGATGCATAATTGCTTGAACTTCAACATATATCCAAGAACAAGATTAATGGCAATTTTAGCTTGTAATAGCATGCTTATCAAGCTTGTGTTACCGTGTAAAGGTAATTGGAATGTGTATTAAACTTTTATAAAGCTACATGAACTTGTTTAAGGGTTTACTGACTGTAAAGTGGACTCAGTGGAAGAAAAGTCACAAATCGGGGTCACACACCGGGCAATATTACTATTGTAGAAGCATTAAACAATACTAGATGCTAAGCCGTGTATATTTACCCTTAACCTGCTACATATATATAATGGACTGTTCTTTCTTTGAATGAAGACCATTCCATTTATTTGTCAATGGGATGTTCTGGGGAAAACGACTGATGAGCAGCCAGACATTGTAAACCCTTATCAACCTGCGAGTTACTCGCAGGCTGATCTGGGTTTACAATGGACGCGAAGGCTATTATAGTCGTGCTGAGCGGGTTAAGGGTTAGTTTTCATTATACTGGAATAATCATGTGCAATGATATTTATAAATTGAGATAATTATGCAGTTTGATTTGTGTAGTAAAGAGACAAATGGCAATCTTGAAGTGTATCAAAGATTAAAATTAGGACTTGATTTATTATACCTCCTGCAGAACTGAAACTTAGCAGGGTATACTGGTTTAGGCATGTCCGTCTGTAGACGCAGCCTTGTCCATTGTCCACTTTGTAACTCCTCCCCCCTTTTTAAGCAAATCTCATGAAAATTTTTGGGTGGACTGCCTGTGGTAAGAGGATGACCCTTATTGCTTTTGAGGTCAGTAGGTCAAACTGCAAGATCACCGTGACCAGATCATGAAAATCCTTGTCCGCTTTTAAAAAAAACTATTGAAACTTTAAAGGTGGAATTTTCGTGATGAGAGACTAATCCTGTTTAATTTTTGGGTCAATAGGATAAATTCTGTTTGTAAGAAAGAAATCCAAGACATGTTCGAGAGATAACTATCTATTTGCCGTACCGCAACAGTAGGTAGCAGGGGTATATTAGTTTCTCCTAAGGGAGACGGCTCTAGTTAATCTAGTTTTATTTGAACTTAAAACCTTAATGCATGTATTTCAACAAAAGGGTATACATTTTGGAGATTTCAGTTTTTCTTCAATATTTAAAAAATGTTAAAATATATTATTGGTGCAATATAATCAACAATTAGTAACGTTCAAAAGCTTTAATGTGGTTGCCGGGGTAGAATACAAATACTGCAATCTCACAATCTTACAAATCACTGTCACATGCAGAATGGGGGGTGGGTGGTGGGATGGTGTACCATTCATATTCAGTGTGTCGTTTTTTGTCATTCATTCAAGAACTTTATCATGACACTGCGTATACAAATGTGGAATTGTGGCTCCATCGTAAGTGGAGTGTCTGCTATAGAATTTGCAGCAACTCTGCAGAACCATTAGGTTCTAGGCCGATTCTCCATATTTTATCTTGATGTAAATGGAGGATGAGCCTGGCATGTTCATTCCTATAACCTTTCATGTGTTGGTGCGCCTTAAAACCAAATTCAATTCAAAATCTTTAAACTATTAAAATGATTATTGTTAATGATTTGTAAATGTGCAATTGTTTAGAAAAACTTACAAGACGATTAAAAAAAATCAAGATTGCTGTGTGTCCCTTTAACATTATGCTTCATCTATAAGCAAAGGTACGGGTCTTAGATTATGCTATATGCCGACAAGAAACGTGCTAGATGGGATGTTAGGACCCATCGTTATTTATTTCAGCATTTGCATATGTAATGAAATGAAGCTTCGTAAATGTTTTATTTCATGGTACATGTTTCATGTTTTTATAATTCTCTCCTTGCGCATTACATAGCTAAAGCTTGGAAAGTGTTCATTTTGCAAGCAACTTTTTGTAAATGTTTTTCTTGATATATTGATTTCTGCAATTTTTAACTATTTTGACACAATATAGAAATGAAGAGCTGTGGTCAGCACCTAGCATTGATGTGGTCGACGTCGCCTGCTTCCAGTTTAAATGCATGATAACTGGACTCTTTTCGTTAATTTTTCTTGTGAAAGAAGCAATCAACTTGACTCCAACCGATTCTTCAGTTTCCATTACAAGCTTGTCAAAAGGGTTCTTCAGTTTGTTACAATCTTGTCATATTTTAAAAAAAGGTTCCCCCACGGGAACAACTGTGTGTTTCTTCGATGTGTACTAAAACAAAAAACTTCCCTTGGCTTTGTCCGACATAAACCATGTGATCTTGTGTATCGGAGACTATCCTCCAATCATGTTAAGTCCGACATAAACCATGCCATCTTGTGTATCGGAGACTATCCTATAATCATGTTAAGTCCGACATAAAATCATGCGATCTTGTGTATCGGAGACTATCCTATAATCATGTTAAGTCCGACATAAACCATGCGATCTGGTGTATCGGAGACTATCCTATACTCATGTTAAGTCCGACATAAACCATGCCATCTTGTGTATCGGAGACTATCCTATAATCATGTTAAGTCCGACATAAACCATGCCATCTTGTGTATCGGAGACTATCCTATACTCATGTTAAGTCCGACATAAACCATGCGATCTTGTGTATCGGAGACTATCCTATACTCATGTTAAGTCCGACATAAACCATGCGATCTTGTGTATCGGAGACTATCCTATAATCATGTAAAGTCCGACATAAACCATGCCATCTTGTGTATCGGAGACTATCCTCCAATTATGTTAAGTCCGACATAAACCATGCCATCTTGTGTATCGGAGACTATCCTCCAATCATGTTAAGTCCGACATAAACCATGCGATCTTGTGTATCGGAGACTATCCTCCAATCATGTTAAGTCCGACATAAACCATGCGATCTTGTGTATCGGAGACTATCCTCCAATCATGTTAAGTCCGACATAAACCATGCGATCTTGTGTATCGGAGACTATCCTCCAATCATGTTAAGTCCGACATAAACCTTGCGATCTTGTGTATCGGAGACTATCCTCCAATCATGTTGAGTCCGACATAAACCATGCGATCTTGTGTATCGGAGACTATCCTCCAATCATGTTGAGTCCGACATAAACCATGCGATCTTGTGTATCGGAGACTATCCTCCAATCATGTTAAGTCCGACATAAACCATGCCATCTTGTGTATCGGAGACTATCCTCCAATCATGTTTAGTCCCACATAAACCATGCGATCTTGTGTATCGGAGACTATCCTCCAATCATGTTAAGTCCGACATAAACCATGCGATCTTGTGTATCGGAGACTATCCTCCAATCATGTTGAGTCCGACATAAACCATGCGATCTTGTGTATCGGAGACTATCCTCCAATCATGTTGAGTCCGACATAAACCATGCGATCTTGTGTATCGGAGACTATCCTCCAATCATGTTAAGTCCGACATAAACCATGCGATCTTGTGTATCGGAGACTATCCTCCAATCATGTTAAGTCCGACATAAACCATGCGATCTTGTGTATCGGAGACTATCCTCCAATCATGTTGAGTCCGACATAAACCATGCGATCTTGTGTATCGGAGACTATCCTCCAATCATGTTGAGTCCGACATAAACCATGCGATCTTGTGTATCGGAGACTATCCTCCAATCATGTTAAGTCCGACATAAACCATGCGATCTTGTGTATCGGAGACTATCCTCCAATCATGTTGAGTCCGACATAAACCATGCGATCTTGTGTATCGGAGACTATCCTCCAATCATGTTGAGTCCGACATAAACCATGCGATCTTGTGTATCGGAGACTATCCTCCAATCATGTTAAGTCCGACATAAACCATGCGATCTTGTGTATCGGAGACTATCCTCCAATCATGTTAAGTCCGACATAAACCATGCCATCTTGTGTATCGGAGACTATCCTCCAATCATGTTAAGTCCGACATAAACCATGCCATCTTGTGTATCGGAGACTATCCTCCAATCATGTTGAGTCCGACATAAACCATGCCATCTTCTGTATCGGTGACTATCCTCCAATCATGTTAAGTCCGACATAAACCATGTGATCTTGTGTATCGGAGACTATCCTCCAATCATGTTAAGACCGACAAAACCATATGATCTTGTGTATCGGAGACGATCCTCCAATCATTTTAAAGAACAATTTGATAATAAGAGTAGGGCAGATTCCTATTTTACTGTGTATCCTTCCCTTATCCATGGGTGGTTCGAAATATTTAAATAAACTGTGCTATGCTATGTTGATGAGCCATTAAACAACAGTTCCACTGTCATACTGTTGGTTACTGCTGTCATACTGTTGGTTACAGCTGTCATACTGTTGGTTACATCTGTCATACTGTTGGTCACAGCTGGCATACTGTTGGTTACCGCTGTCATGCTGCTGGTCACAGCTGTCATAAAGTTGGTCCCAGTTGTCATACTGTTGGTTACAGCTGTCATACTGTTGGTTACAGCTGTCATACTGTTAGTTACAGCTGTCGTACTGTTGGTCACAGCTGTTATATTTTGGTTACAGCTGTCATACTGTTGGTTACAGATGGCATACTGTTGGTTACAGCTGTCATACTGTTGGTTAAGTTTGTATAAATTTGTATAGATGCAGAATGTGAATATTTATAGGGGGAATTGCATTATTGTCAATTATCAGGAGCTTCCAACTGCCAAATTGTAGTCACTTTTTTGTACAACAATGTATTTCATGTTATGTGTTTACACGTATCCATGTTTTTTATGTTACATGTATATGCATACACAGATTGATGTATATATATAATCAAGTAGCTATCCTGCCAATATCAGCCACATGTTACAAAATGTGTACGCCGTTTTTAAACCTACTGATGACGAGGTATATATATATACATTACATATTTTGAGAATCTGAACTATATAGACACAATATAAACGGTTTTAACCAGCCAGGCCAAATCCCAAAACTGGAGCATCGAATTAAGAGTTACCAACTCATAATTCATTTTACACATACCCTATCACGGGTATTTTAAGAACCCGTAAATAAACCTATACTTTTATTCAGCACGTATACATTAGTATACAACCTAAACACCTGAATAGAGTTTTGATAAACGGTTTTGACGTGTAATTTGGCGGGTTAGTTTCTTTAATGTGTTGCATACATACATGTTGCATTTTGATGTATGTACATATGGACAACCTTCATCCCACACGTTTTACATATGTGTACCGACACGTGTATTACATATATATGTATTACACACGTGTACCTACACACATGTATTACATATATGCGTACCTACACACATGCATTACATATATGCATATCTTTCACACATATTTAACATGTGTGTGCCAACACACGTGTATTATACGTGTAACTACACACATGTATTAAATATATATGCGTACATTCACACTATGTATTACATATATGCATACCTACACGCTATGTATTACATATATGTGTACTTACACTTGTTCATGCATGACATCATCAAACTATTGTATATTTATTATTGCTCTTAGAATCTTCTTCTTCAGCTTAAATCCTATCATAACTATAACTGCTGCAAATACCAAAACAACTTTCTCTTAATTTGCAGGCATTCTAGGTGTTGTTCTGTGGTTATTAGAACGTGTAATTTTAGCAAGTTAATTGTGTGATAAACTTTTAATTCTAAGATGAATTCAGAAAAATATGGCTAATTACCAAGTCAGTACTGAAAGATAAAGTTTCTGTCTAAATTCCTGTGACTCTTATTCTTATTTATAAAACTGTACCACGAGGTGTTCACATTATTGTTATGTTTCTGTAAAAACTTGTAGTGCAATATATTGTTATGTAACCCTTGGACATAATATTATAAATGATAAAAGAAAAAAATAAATGTTTTGAGTTGTATTTCGTTCCATGGCGAGAAAAGAGCCACTGCTTATCCCGGCGGAGAGGTAAGATCCCCGCAGAGTTCGTTTTCATTATTTAGCTCTACTGATCAAATATTGATGAAAGCTCTGGCAAGTTTGTAAAACACCTAGAACCGACCAGTAACGCCGGAGTTATGGCCCTTGGTTTTTAGCTCTACTGGCCAGGGGCCAGCAGAGCTTATGGGATGGCGAGTTGTCCGTCGTCCGCCATCCGTTGTCCGTCGTTAACTTTTGTCTCGTTAAGACGATAAGGCCTTCATTTTTCATCCGATCTTTACCAAACTTTAACACCAGTAACAGCGTTTGCTCTTTAAGACAATAGGGCCTTTTTTCATCCGATCTTTACCATACTTTACCAGATTGTTAATATCAATGAAAGCTTGGACAAGTTCGAAAACCTGCCAGATCGGACCAGCAACAGCGAAGTTGTGGCCCTTGATTTAGTTAAAAATGCTATGATAAGCCTCGTTAAGATGATAGGGCCTTCATTTTTCATGTGATCTTTACCAAACTTTATCTGATTGTTAATATCGATAAAAGCTCGGAGAAGTTCGAAAACCAGCGAGATCGGATCATTTACACTGGAGTTATGGCCCTTGATTTTCTGAAATATGCTATATTTTGACCTCATTAAAACGAAAGGGCCTTCATTTGTCCGGATTTCAGTGGAACTGTTCAGGGATGATCAGTACCAAGCATAGTTGTTCATATCGTCACAATGTTCCGGTTGAATGATTTTGGCAGAGTTATTGCCCTTTAAAGGTTTTAATACACAAACTTTGTCCTGACTAGTTCTCCTGAACCCATGGCGAATTTAAACAAAACTTTTTAGGGATGATCAGTGCCTGGTCTAGTTGTGCAAATCATCGCCTTGTTCCGGTTGAATGATTTTTTGGCAAAGTTTTGGCCGTTTAATGTTTTTAATACACAAACTATCTGGACTAGTTCTCCTGAACCCCTCGCCATATTTCAATGAAACTTTGCAGGGATTTTTGTTTTGTTATATCTGTAGCTACTTCATTTTCATCCGATCTTTACTAAACTTTAACAGATTGTTAATATCAAGGAAAGTTCGGTCAAGTTTGAAAACCAGCCAGTTCGGACCAGTAATAGCGGAGTAGTGACCCTTGATTTAGTTAAAAATGCTATGATTTGCCTCGTTAAGATGACAGGGCTTTCATTAGCTCTACTGGTCGAAGACCAGCAAAGCTTATGGGATGACGAGTTGTCCGTCGCCTGTCCTCCGCCATCCGTTAATTTTTTCTCGTTAAGACGATGGGGCCTTCAATTTTTATCCAATCTTTACCAAACTGTAACAGGTTGTTAATATCAATGAAAGCTCGTGCAAGTTCGAAAAACAGTCAGATGGGACCAGTATCGGCGGAGTTATGGCCCTTGATTTAGTTAAAAATGCTAAATTTTGCCTCGTTACGATGATAGGGCCTTCATCTTTCACTCGATCTTTACCAAACTTTACCAGATTGTTACTATCAATGAAAGCTCGGACAAGTTCGAAAACCAGTTTCAGTATCGGCGGAGTTATGGCCCTTGATTGAGGTAAAAATGCTTTATTTTGCCTCGTTAAGACGATAGGGCCTTCATTTTTCATCCTATCTTTACCAAACTTTACCACATTGTTAATATCAATAAAAGCTCCGACAAGTTCGAAAACCAGCTATATCTGACTAGTAACAGCGGAGTTATGGCCCTTGATTAAGTTAAAAATGCTATATTTTGCTCGTTAAGACGATAGGGGCTTCATTGTTCATCCGATCTTTACCAAACTTTATCAGAATGTTAATATCAATGACAGCTCGGACAAGTTCGAAAACCGTTCATATCGGAAAAGTAACAGCGAAGTTATGGCCCTTGATTAAGTTAAAATTGCTATATTTTGCCTTGTTAAGACGATAGGGCCTTCATTTATCATCCTATCTTTACCAAACGTTACCACATTGTTAATATCAATGAAGGCTAAAAAAGTTCGGAAACAAGCCATATCAGACTAGAAACAGTGGAGTTATGGCCCTTGATTTTGTTAAAAATGCTATAATTTGCCGCGTCATACGATAGGGCCTTCTTTTTGCATCTGATCTTTGCTAAACTTTACCAGATTTTATGACTTTCCTTTTTTATATTATTTTTTTTAATAATTTATTTTTTAAATTATTATTATTATTATTATTTTTTTTAGCTCTATGTTTGACCAGTCGGACCAGTTACAGAGGAATTATGGCTCTTGATTTAGTTAAAAATGCTATAGTTTGCCTCTTTAAGACGATAGTCACTCGCTTCATTGATGTAAGAGCCATATTAGCCAGTAGAGCGTCCACATGCCCTCTTGGGCCTCTTGTTTTTCATGTGATCTTTACCAAACTTTACCAGATTGTTAATATCAATGAAAGCTCGGACGAGTTCGAAAACCACAAAGATCGGACCAATAACAGCAGAGTTGTGGCCCTTGATTTAGTTAAAAATGCTATATGTTGCCTCGTTAAGACGATAAGGCATTCATTTTTTATCCGATCTTTACCAAACTTTATCAGATTGTTAATATCGATGAAAGCTCGGAGAAGTTCGAAACCAGCGAGATCGGACCATTTACACTGGAGTTATGGCCCTTGATTTTCTGAAATATGCTATATTTTGACATCATTAGGACGAAAGGGCCTTCATTTGTCCGGAGTTCAGTGAAACTGTTCAGGGAATGATCATTTCCAAGCCTAGTTGTTTATATCGTCACCGTGTTCCGGTTGAATGATTTAGCAGAGTTATTGCCCTTTAAAGCCTTTAATACACAAACTTTGTCCTGAATAGTTCTCCTGAACCCCTGGCCGGATTTAAACAAAACTGTTTAGGGATGATCATCAGTTCCTGGTCTAGTTGTGCAAATCATCGCCGTGTTCCGGTTGAATGATCTTTTGGCAAAATTATGGCCTTTAAAGGTTGTAATACACAAACTTTGTCTGGACTAGTTCTTCTTAACCCCTCGCCAGATTTCAATGAAACTTTGCAGGGATTATTATTTTGTTTTGTTATATCTGTAGCTACTTCATTTTCATCTGATCTTTACCAAACTTGTTCAGAATGTTAAAATATCACTAAAAGCTCAAATGAAAACCAACTATGCCCACCCCCTTCGCGTATAAAGAACGTGAGACAGATTAAAAAACTATTTGTGTCATAATAGAAACAGCCACTTCTTTTTTCGTTAAATATTTTGTTTTATGAAGTTATCACTGTCATAGAAGAAAGTAAGACAAATTAAACAAACTGCAGATATCAGTATCAGACAAGAAACAGCAAAGTTACGGTCCTTGAAATATTAAAACAGGTTTGTTAACTCTCTATTGTTTGGGGCGCTTGTTTCAGCCAAAGGTTTTTCGGCATTAGCATGAGCAATGTTATAAATACGTCCATAAGTTATATATCATTAGAACTGGATTTTTTAGTGGTAAATAAAAATACCTTACTTTTCAAAATCGGTTGAGAAATCAATATTTTATAGCCAAAAATGCTTTTTGGTGGGGCTTTTCCCATTTTCTTGTGGCTGATGCAGCAGAAAATTAAGAAATCTCAAATAACTTCAGTTGGTCCAAATATTTAGCTATATAGCTTTCAGAGTGTCTTAATTTACATTTATCCAACACATTAAAAACATTTTTGGATAACAACTTCGTTACCTCATTAAGATGTTCGACTGTTATTGATGTGTGTTTAATAAAATATTGTGTCTATGGCTGTAGTTTCTTGATTTTACAACCAAAAATGTATTATTTCCAGGGTGCAACCAAAACTTGCTAAACTGTTTTCTCTCAGTATATGTATAATATATTCCGATGTATGACTTCAGTTAACATTTTGGTTCTTTCTTTGTTTTACCAAGTGAACATACAGTCTGGGCTCAGCAAGTTGGTTCATTTAAATTAACATCGAAGGGCGTAGCTGTACTGAGACATACTGTTTTGTAGTATGGTGTACTAAGTGACCCTGTCGGAATAACCATCGTTCTCTAACTTCCATTTGCTAGACGTAAGAGCATGGCATAGCCCCTCCCACTTAGTTATTCTGAATTAAACGATTTAATGCTTTGCATTCATCAAAGGAAATTTCACCAACCATACTAGAACTATCACTGAAGGTGATGAATTACCCCGCTTAAAGGGAGTACATCAGGATTTTCATGGGGGTCTAGGTGTCCGACTAAAAAATGACAAATAGTAATATTTTCTACACTGAATGTCCTAAACATAATGAATGAGCCTAAAAATGATCCATTATTTGCCAAAAAACTTATTCTACACAGTAATATGTGCTATCCTAGGTGACGCACCAGGGTTAATTTCAGCATTTTACGTCCGATTCCGTCCTAGCTATATGGTGTTTTCAAAGTTTAGATAGTAACACAGTGGTTCTAACATCATATTTTGATTGATATAAGTGTTTTATCATGAACTGGAACATTTTTATGATTTAAGATGTTTCATGAAAAATCCTGATGTACCCCCTTTAAATTCTAAGTCAAACAAAGGGCCATAATTCTGTAATAAATTAGGCAATCAAAAATAGGTGATGTAGAGGGACATAAGGTCATCAATTATTATGTGTATATATATGAGGTTTTGAAACAACCCATTCAAAACTGTTTGAGGAATGCTGGCGGGAGGTGTACAGTACTGATTATACCCTGGAAAAGTGGCTGGTCTGCCACTGCCACAAACAAATGATTTGACCGTCATATATAACCTTACATGTGTTGAAAATTACGTAAAACACCATACAAACAAGCAAACAAACTAAGGAATGCAAGTAATACAAATGTGTTACGCGACGGGATGCGGGCGTATATGGTTTGTATTGTAAAAAAAGAATAATTGTGTGATAATTGTATGACATATAGTATTAATATTGTAAAATATAGTATATTTTTAGAAGATATCATATATATCTTTTAGTCTCTTATAACTCTTACAAGAGTGACATGGTGTATAATATTATGTGTTGTTGTTTTATGCTATTGTAGACTGTATATACTATGATGAGACTTTAATAAAATAAATAATAAATTCAAAGAACTAGTCATCTATTCGGAATAATACGTAATCTGCATTCATTCTTTATCATACTAATATAATTCTATATATGTTTCATGTAGATCTAAGTATTCTTTCTGAATGGAACTATTGTGTCTATTACTTCTAGGAGGTACGCTATTTCAAAGATTCTAAAATATTTATTCGACTGTAATACAACAAGCTATTAGAAACTCGCATTTTATGTTTCGTTTGCTGCAAATATATTGTTAAAGTAGCTATCCCGCCAACAACAGCCATATTTAACATATATATAACTTACATATTTTGAGAATCCAAACGCTATAGACACAATATAAACGGCTTTAACCAGCCAGGTCAAACCTCAAAACTGTAGCGTCGAATTAAGAGTAACTGCATGTAACGAATTCATAATTCATTTTACACATATTTAATCACGGTTATTTTAAAAACCCGTAAAAAATCCTATACTTTAATTAGCACATATATATTATTATATGACCTGAACACCTGGATAGAGTTTTGATAAATGGTTTCGTAGTGTAATTTTACCGCTATTTGGCGAGTTAGTTTCTTTAATATGTACCTTGATACGGGTGATGCGGCATATATGCATGGCCCGTTGTCCAGTCCCACTCTTTACTGGAACAAAATGGTGTTTAGCTAATCATTTCTGATTTCAATCCATTTACATTTCTTTTTTAAATTGCTATCTCGCAAGTGTAAGTAAGTTAACACTTAATCCGCTACATATATATAATGAACTGTTCTTTCTTTGAATTAAGATCATTTCATTTATGTGACAAAGGGGTGTTTTGGGGGAAATGACTGATCAGCAGCAGGACACTTTAAACCAAGATCAGCCTGCGAGTAATGGTAAACCCTGATCAGCTTGCGAGTTACTCACAGGCTGATATGGGTTTACAATGGACTCAAAGGCTATTATAGTAGTGCTTAGCGGGTTAAAGGTTAAAGGGGTTGATGCACTATTTTCAAACAGGATTTATTTAAAAGTGCTCTGAAAAACTTGGAAAAAGCTGAAAGAATTATCAAAATGTCATGAAAAATAAAGGAGATGTGACCTATTGAAAATTTGCAAAAACATAAATGGAGGCGGCTATTTTTGAACGATGACGTCATCGCGCCGTTTTACCATATGTCGCATATTGACGAAATGTATTTTAAAGCAAAGAAAACCACTGCAAACTGATTAAAAATAATAATATTGATGTAAAATGTATACATTTTAGTATGATTTTTCATTTGCAGTGTTTTCTTTGCTTTAAAAGACATTTTATCAATATGCCGTATATGGCAAAAAGGCGCGATGACGTCATCGTTCAAAAATGGCCGCCTCCATTTATATTTCTTTGCAAATTTTCAATAGGTCATATCTCCTTTATTTTTCATGGCATTTTGATAATTCTTTCAGCTTTTTTCAAGTTTTTCAGAGCCCTTTAAAATGAACTATGTTTGAAAATAGTACATCAACCCCTTTAATATTCAAAACTTTACATTTTAGTGTAATTTCCACCACATTTAATCACAAACCATTTTGCCAAGCTCAGAATCTTATATGTCTTTAGAATACGCGAATACATGTCAAATATACTTTCTAGAAAATAGGACACTTATGCTGAAGATAACGAACTTATTGTTTACGTTCGACTGGATATATTTTGTCAGACAGACAACAGACAGATAGAAAGACAATATTTTATTTTCATCGCATCACAGATACAATACAAATATTATCACAATATATAGAACTATATAATAATAGGCTTTGAAATATAAGTATCCATTGTTAATCGAACATTCCCTAATATGTACATGCAACGTTTGTTTTAAAAGCTGCAATAAAAGGAAAATAAGTTATAAAAACTGAAATTTAGAAATAAATGCACTCGGAGAGCAAAACCGTTCCTCGTAAACGCTTTTAAGAAAATGCTAAAATAACTTTATCAAATCAAATCTGAAAAGACAAGAACTGATTAACTATGAATGCTTAAGAGTTATAAAACTCACATTTCCTAAAATAACACAATATATACAGTGTAATAATAATCATCTTTGTTTTAAAATATCATGGCAGGCTTTGTCAGTAGATTTTATGAAATCATTGTTATCTTAAAGCAAACGTAGTTTTTCATTGTCAGACATTAAGATAAACACTCTGTTATAAAGAATTCAAACGCATTTCCTTAATAATATAATGGCCATTGAGGTTAGTTTATCTTTAACTGCTTGGTACAGCTAATTAACAAGTGCCATACCAATTTGGTCATGCTGAGCTTGCAAAATGAGTATCGTATCAATTTAGTCAACTCGTTTAATAAATCCAATACTAAATAAGCACAAACGTGAGATTCTCTATTTATCGCAACTCATAACGTTACATGTCAAAAAGCCTGCCATTCAAATACCAAATACGATTATTAACAAGATTACACTCACAGGCACTGAACAAAACAAAACACAATACATTTCTCTATGTTATTACTCCCTTGTTTTCCGTTTGCCTCGTAAACTGTCCGCAGATTGCACAGGCAAATTGATTTTTTTTATCGAAATATTTTATTATTTATAAATTTAATTAGGGTAAGGGTTGTCAATGCGGTGGATATTTTAGAAAATATTTATATTGTTATTCAGCTGCCGAAGGCAGATCTCTCTTATATGGCTTTAGAATATGTCTATGGTTAACAGACTGTGAATCATGTAGCCCACAATAAGCATACATTACAACTTCACTTCCTAGGGAACCCGTCTAAAAAACTTGAATGATATAAACACATATTTTACCGCTATTTGGCGAGTTAGTTTCTTTAATATGTACCTTGATACGGGTGATGCGGCATATATGCATGGCCCGTTGTCCAGTCCCACTCTTTACTGGAACAAAATGGTGTTTGGCTAATCATTTTTGATTTCAATCCATTTACATTTCTTTTTTAAATTGCTATCTCGCAAGTGTAAGTAAGTTAACCCTTAACCCGCTACATATATATAATGAACTGTTCTTTCTTTCAATTAAGATCATTTTATTTATGTGACAAAGGGTTGTTTTGGGGAAATGATTGATCAGCAGCAGGACACTGTAAACCAAGATCAGCCTGCGAGTAATGCTAAACCCTGATCAGCCTGCGAGTTACTCACAGGCTGATATGGGTTTACAATGGACTCAAAGTCTATTATAGTAGTGCTTAGCGGGTGATAGGTTAATATTCAAAACTTTACATTTTAGAGTAATTTCCACCACATTTAATCACAAACCATTTTGCCAAACTCAGCATCTTGATGTTTTTAGAATACGCGAATAGTCTACATGTCAAATATACTTTCTAGAAAATAGGACACTTATGCTGAAGATAACGAACTTATTGTTTACGTTTGACTGGATATATTTTGTCAGACAGACAACAGACAGATAGAAAGACACTATTTTATTTTCATCGCATCACAGATACAATACGAATATTATCACAATATATAGAACTATATAACAACAGGCTTTGAAATGTAAGTATCCATTGTTAATCGAACATTCCCTAATATGTACATGCAACGTTTGTTTTAAAAGCTGCAATAAAAGGAAAATAAGTTATAAAAACTAAAATTTAAAAATAAATGCACTCGGAGAGCAAAACCGTTCCTCGTAAACGCTTTTAAGAAAATGCTAAAATAACTTTATCCCATCAAATCTGAAAAGACAAGAACTGATTAACTATGAATGCTTAAGAGTTATAAAACTCACATTTCTTAAAATAAAACAATATATACAGTGTAATAATAATCATCTTTGTTTTAAAATATCATGGCAGGCTTTGTCAGTAGATTTTATGAAATCATTGTTATCTTAAAGCAAACGTAGTTTTTCATTGTCAGACATTAAGATAAACACTCTGTTATAAAGAATTCAAACGCATTTCCTTAATCATATAATGGCCATTGAAGTAAAACATGTAGTTTATCTTTAACTGCTTGGTACAGCTAATTAACAAGTGCCATACCAATTTGGTCATGCTGAGATTGCAAAATGAGTATCGTATCAATTTAGTCAACTCGTTTAATAAATCCAATAATAAATAAGCACAAATGTGAGATTCTCTATTTATCGCAACTCATAACGTTACATGTCAAAAAGCCTGCCATTCAAATACCAAATACGATTATTAACAAGATTACACTCACAGGCACTGAACAAAACAAAACACAATACATTTCTCTATGTTTTTACTCACTTGTTTTCAGTTTGCCTCGTAAACTGTCCGCAGATTGCACAGGCAAATTGATTTTTTTTTATCGAAATATTTTATTATTTATAAATTAAATTAGGGTAAGGGTTGTCAATGCGGTGGATATTTTAGAAAATATTTATATTGTTATTCAGCTGCCGAAGCTGACTCTTATATGGCTTTAGAATATGTCTATGGTTAACAGACTGTGAATCATGTAGCCCACAATAAGCATGCGTTACAACTTCACTTCCTAGGGAACCCGTCTAAAAAACTTGAATGGTATAAACACATATTTTACCGCAATTTGGCGAGTTAGTTTCTTTAATATGTACCTTGATACGGGTGATGCGGCATATATGCATGGCCCGTTGTACAGTCCCACTCTTTACTGGAACAAAATGGTGTTTACCTAATCATTTTTGATTTCAATCCATTTACATTTCTTTTTTAAATTGCTATCTCGCAAGTGTAAGTAAGTTAACCCTTAACCGCTACATATATATAATGAACAATTCTTTCTTTGAATTAATTTGTAACCGGAGTCCCCGGGTTCAATCCTCCGTGGTGCCACTGAGTTCCGTCGGTGTGTTCTTGGGCAAGACACTTTCCCTTAGCCCCGTCCGTCGGATGGGGACGTAAACCGGACGGTCCCGTGTATCGGTCTATCCTCCGAGCACGTTAAAGAACCATAGAAATCTATTCGATAATAAGAGCAGGGCATGGTTCCCGGAATCCTATGTATCCTTCCCCTCTCTCTGGGGCGGCTCTAAATAACCTATACTGTGTTGATGAGCCGTTAAACAACATTCAATTCAATTCTTTGAATTAAGATAATTTCATTTATGTGACAAAGGGGTGTTTTGGGGAAATGACTGATCAGCAGCAGGACACTGTAAACCAAGATCAGCCTGCGAGTAATGGTAAACCCTGATCAGCTTGCGAGTTTCTCACAGGCTGATATGGGTTTACAATGGACTCAAAGGCTATTATAGTAGTGCTTAGCGGGTTAAAGGTTAATATTCAAAACTTTACATTTTAGAGTAATATCCACCACATTTAATCACAAACCATTTTGCCAAGCTCAGCAAGAATACGCGAATACACGTCAAATATACTTTTTAGAAAATAGGACACTTATGCTGAAGATAACGAACTTATTGTTTACGTTTCCACTCTGTCATAGTCAAGAGCATCTACACTAGGTAATCTAGAAAATACATCTAAAGCCTTGCCTCTCAATAACGCACTTAAATGAACTGCCCACTTATCTTTGGTCCATTCCTGTAACTCAGCATAACGTTCGAACCGTAACAAGTAACTGTCCATGTTATCTTTGTCAGCATCAAAGTATGGTAACTTCGAACCTTTTAACTTCCCAGAATGACTATCTTTCGCTACAGTTTTACTGTCCTTACTATGTGTCTTAGCTGCTTCCAACTCTAAAGCTAACTTATGCTCAAACTCGGATTACTCCCTCTCCATCGTTGTCTTAGCCTTCGCTAGTCTACCATCTGTTTCGAACCTCTCATGTTCTAACTGCCGTGCTAATTCTATCTGCTTTTTATCATCATCTCACTTCTCTTTAGCTAACCTACCTTCTAATTCTAACCTCTCTGTAGCTAATCTACTGGATATATTTTGTCAGACAAACAACAGACAGATAGAAAGACACTATTTTATTTTCATCGCATCACAGATACAATACAAATATCATCACAATATATAGAACGTATATAACAACAGGCTTTGTAATGCAAGTATCCATTGTTAATCGAACATTCCTTAATATATACATGCAACGTTTGTTTTAAAAGCTGCAATAAAAGGAAAATAAGTTATAAAAACTGAAATTTAGAAATAAATGCACTCGGAGAGCAAAACCGTTCCTCGTAAACGCTTATAAGAAAATACTAAAATAACTTTATCCCATCCAATCTGAAAAGACAAGAACTGATTAACTATGAATGCTTAAGAGTTATAAAACTCACATTTCTTAAAATAAAACAATATATACAGTGTAATAATAATCATCTTTGTTTTAAAATATCATGGCAGGCTTTGTCAGTAGATTTTATGAAATCATTGTTATCTTAAAGCAAACGTAGTTTTTCATTGTCAGACATTAAGATAAACACTCTGTTATAAAGAATTCAAACGCATTTCCTTAATCATATAATGGCCATTGAAGTAAAACATGTAGTTTATCTTTAACTGCTTGGTACAGCTAATTAACAAGTGCCATACCAATTTGGTCATGCTGAGCTTGCAAAATGAGTATCGTATCAATTTAGTCAACTCGTTTAATAAATCCAATACTAAATAAGCACAAACGTGAGATTCTCTATTTATCGCAACTCATAACGTTACATGTCAAAAAGCCTGCCATTCAAATACCAAATACGATTATTAACAAGATTACACTCACAGGCACTGAACAAAACAAAACACAATACATTTCTCTATGTTTTTACTCCCTTGTTTTCAGTTTGCCTCGTAAACTGTCTGCAGATTGCACGGGCATATTGATTTTTTTTTATCGAAATATTTTATTATTTATAAATTAAATTAGGGTAAGGGTTGTCAATGCGGTGGATATTTTTGAAAATATTTATATTGTTATGTTATGTGATACAGTTATACTTAGAATTACTATATTGATAATCAATAACATGGAATCGAACACGGGCTATTAGCGCGTGCGCTACCGACTGCTCTCGCAGTACTTCTGTCCCGTGTATAATCTAAATAAACTGGCACAGCCGCGCACACACATATATAGCAACAACGTAAACCACACGAATGGCTCTGTGAACCACGCCATCTGACCTTCCTCTGTAATCATCGTAACACACGAAAACACTGCTGTTGTCATTAACCGAGATCGTTTCTGTTAAATATGTCTTTAAATGCGGATACGAAGCCATGGCAGTATCAAACTCATGTTTGCTTAGTTCAACCTTGGGACAATTATCTATTTTCTTGGTACTGAGAACACCACATCCGCGTCCGATGCCAGCCAATACTACATATGTATCTCTCATTTTAGTTTTCTGCCAGAAAGTTCCCGGATCTCTGGAAATACTGAACGTGACGCCAATACCATACAACTTGATAGTAATATCGATGCTGTCTTCGTCGAAGCGAGCCGCAGTAGAAAGTATGTCGGATTTCTGACAATTGGGTACTGTGTAAAGACTTAAATATACCGTCATTTCTGTGACATTTGTCATCTCCGTCTCGTCTATGTTTCGTTTTGATACAACATCAGCTTTACAACGTCCGCAATGACCAAAACCAAGCTTCTTTTGGATAGACGAAACGAACTGTATCGCCGGTGATGGGTAGAAACTCCGACCACCGTCGGGCAGTATGAGAGATTGCCGTGGTATCAGTGTGAATCCGACTCCGAAACCCTGCGAAAGCGTCTGCCGAGAATACGAAACGCATTTCCCGTTCATGGGTAGCTCAAGCAACGGACAATACAGTCTCCTGCACACCTCCTGTAATACAAATTGGAATACTCATCGAAATTATGTGTTTATTATTTTTGAATTATAAATATTCAGACGAACATATACTATAGGCGACACATTATGTGGTCCCGCCTAAATTCCTGTAATACAAATTGAAACAATCAGGAAAATTACGGTTTTCTTATTTTTGAATTACAAATATTCAGACGAACATATAATATAGAGAACAGACGGCGCAAGACTGCATGCAGAAAGAAGGGGAAAACAGAGTCATTTTTGAGAGTGATTTATATCCTCTACAAATTTCAGTTTATGATTTCTATATATAGGCCTTGAGCCAGAACTCAACATTTTCGATATTGCTACCAATTCAAAATTCTACCATTGTTTTTTAGAAAGGGCAATGTCTGTAAATGACATTTTTTCCATGATAGCAGTCTGGTACTACACTGAACAAAATTTCTAAGCATCAACTTTTGTATCTTAACTAATTTTCTTATTTTAAATATATTTTAGAATAGATATATGTAAGTATTTTGTTTTGACCCATAGTTTGTAAAACATCTATTTTTTGTTTAAATTGTTACATCTTTTGAGAGTTACCCTCCCTTGATATGAAAACATGAAATGTGCTGATAAAACACATAACATGAGTCAAAGATCGCTTAATGATATAAAATTCTTTAAAAAAAATGAAATATGGATAATCTTAAATTACCTCCCTTTAAATTGAATATTGTTTGAAATTCAAGTAACTGTAATTCAGCATTAATATTAAATATTTCGAAAATTTCTTTTGCAAACGCAATTGTAGTGGTAATGCTAGGAAAACATGATGTCACTAATTCGAAGTACTTAATACAATCCTATACACCCAGTTGTATAAGTGTTATAACTTATTTCTAAGAAAAGTTTTAAAATATCTTCATGCAATCAGAGCAGACGATTCACACTCGTTATTTTGCAGTTTAACCGTATCTCTAATCAAGCTCAAAATACACAAAACAATGAGAATATTATTGACATATTCTTAGGTAGGTACTTAGCATTTTGGTTTACAATATATCAATTCGAACAATAATAGGTGTATCATTGTAGCCCTGGCATCAAGTTTTGGATGTTCAATTTTTGCACATTTATTTTTTGATAACTGTCAATATAATTTTGAAATAAGCAATTAAGCTTATAAAATGCAGAATGAATAAGCTTTGTTTCAACATTGTATTCTTCTTAAAATCACTATTTTGCTTAAAATTGGAAGTCAAATTACCCACCCACTATTGACACATTTGTTATCCATTAAGACACAGACCTAATAACAAATTATTAATATGTCTGTAATTCAGATTAACATATTTTATTACATTATATTTATACAATTGAAAGAATCAGTAATTCACAACTTGTCTACGATGATTTAATTATTATATAACGAATTAGGGGTTGTTTTGATAGATTATTAATGAAAGTATGCACTATGCAACGTTCATGCCTTTGCTTGCATATATAAGTTCAGCAAGCCTGAAAAGAGGATACACGCATCGAACAAGACGTGTAAGACTTCCTCTGAATAATTGCAACATCACTATTATTTTAATTTTCTGATATATATATATATGATAGAGTTCATCAGAGTGTGTTGCAGCTATCCTTACTAGGAAGTGAATGCATACGCTTGATTTCTGTATATCTCGTCTTAGCTAGGCGCCCTGCCGTAGTTCGCCCGAAGGTTGCCTGTCCTTGGTAGTTCACAAATATTTCTCCCTATATATAATTCAGCTTTGTGAACGTGAATCTCTTACGAGATCCCAAATTTCGAAAGTTGCCGTAGTGAGTTCAAATTATCTCCCTCTAATATATTTACTGAATTCACAGTATCCCCAAGATCCGGCACCTTTCATTGTCACTGTCTCAATATAGCTGTGAGAGGTTGAATGCTAAATGTGGCCCACTCATATGAGCTATAATTGTATGTATGTGTGCGTCTATATGTTAAGTGTGCCTCCAGAGGAGTGGGTTATGATGTAGAGATACAGTTCATCAGCGTGTGTTGCAGCTATCCTTACTAGGAAGTGGATGCATGTGCTTGATTTCTGTGTATCTCGTCATACCTAGGCGCCCTGCCATAGTTCGTCCGAAGCTTGTCTGTCCTTGGTAGTTCACACATATTTCTCCCTATATATATATTGCACAAAAGACACAAACAGTCCAAAGGATCTAGATAAGATAAATGTGGGTGTTTTCGCTTTTTATTAGTCCATTTTTAGGTGTATGCGTTATTCAATACGTATTATGATTAAGGCATGTGGAATATGTATTACACATTAAATAAAGACACGAAGCAGTAGTTAACACATGCAAACACAGTCCAATTACATGTCTATTTTAATGCTTTTTGATTGCAATTTGTCTATTTTAACGATGTTGAACAGTTTGAATTACCCCACCCATATAAATCACAATAAGGAAGTATGCATATGAAATTGAAAACTATTATATGCATTTTCACGAAAACATCGAAAAAGGGGTAAATCATAGACTACTGTACTAAATACTAACCATGGCAACTATTTGTTAGAATTGGTACAGTTGTTACAATAGTACCTTCTTAACATATTCTTGCATTTTATTGTAGTCATAACCTATTTTTGTGCATGCAGAAATAGTGCAAACGGAATGAAAGTTACCTAAACAAGATTGAACGTTTATTACCAATGAGATGTGTTGTTGGGACAATGAGAAAGACTAAAAACACAGGGTATGTACTGCCTTAAACTATCCCTCACTGATCTCAATATCAGTATTTACTTATTGTTTGTTGTTGACAAAAAGTAAACTTTTACCTTTAATTTAATTTTGAGAGTGAAGTTATTGAAGATTAAAAAAAACAGAATTGAATGAATTACCCCTATAGATGTTGTTTAACGAATTATCAACAAATTATGTTATTAAGACGCGCCTCATAGAGTGGGGAGCTATGCCTAGGAATCCGGGAACCTGTCATAATCTTAATAACAAATATATTACTATAGTTCTTTAACTTGAAGGATAGACTCCGATACACAGGACCGCCCAGTTTAAGTCCCCATCAGACGTACGAGGCTACCTCTGTCTTCACGAGGGAAAGTGTCTTGCCAAATAACACACAGACGAAACTCAGTGGCGCCGGCGAGGCTTGAACCCGGGTTTCCCCGGATTTCAAGTCCACCGTGCTATCCACTGGACTACAAGCTGTATGCGCTCGCGCTCAAGGAAGCTGACTGCGACACCCTCGCCCCACCCCCACAAAAAAAAGAGAAAAATATATACCATTGAAGTTTTTTAAAACAAAAACAACAAAAGACAAACCAAAAAAACACGCTTACACATAAGGATCGGAACAAAAAAAAGCTTACTCATAAGGATCGGTACCCAGGATATCAATCGGGATAGTACACATGTCATTTGAATACTCAGAAAACTGTGTCTGACAAACAGGTACTACTACAGTATTATGGCTTTCTAGATAGTACTTTGTGCGAATTAAGGGTGTACATTTGTAAAACATACAACTCAAAATCTCCTTCTTTTTTTTTTATCGTATCCTATATATTTGTTTACTCTTTGCCTGCGACTGCCTTGGTTATTCAGTAAAACTATGGATACATTCTGAGGTGTTTCTAATTAAGTATTTATATATATATTTACAAAAACATGTCAGTGTATCGTTTACTATTTTTTCTGAGTGTTGACATTATTGATACTTTTATTTACAATGTCTTGCCAAGAAGTGTTAATAGCGAGGTAGTGTACACATAACATCAATTTAAGTTAATCAATATACCTTATTGCCTACTGATCGTTCCAAGTCGCGTACCCTGTATTCACCACACTTTATGTTTGTTTATTGTCCAATTCATTGACTATTAAATTAGATTTTTTAAATTTAGTTTATTGTACAGTGTTAACCTACGGTGCAATTGCGTTTGAGTGCTGTTATATAGGACTATTTTTCTCATTTTAGGTATATATATATGCTGCCGACAAAGCTACAGTAGTCAATGTTTTTTATCCAACGCTTCGTGTGAATACCCAATTGGTCCATACATTGTTTTGCCATGACAATGCAGCAATCTCCTTTGTGGTTTTATTGGATGGATTTATTATGTAAAACATGCGACTTGTAAACATCGTTACTTACGATAACAGTTTCAATTGTTTTAATTCATTTAGGTCTTTTTTATGCAATACTCATCAAAACGTCCCTTTATTGATAAATATTGCTTTTCTTAAACCCAGCTATGAAGTGATTTTATAAAAAAAAAAGTGTACAACTGCGTAAAACGGGTCAACTTTTACCCCAGTATCACCATTTGAACAAACTAGTTAAAAGACATAAGCTTATACTACATGCAAAATATTCGACACTTAGCTCATGTAGATGCGAAGATCTTTAAAGGCTTTTCTTTAATGGCCTTACTCACAGTGCAAGACGAAACTTGAGTCAAGGGCCACCATTTGATTAGCAGAGAACCATAAGCTTATACTACATGCAAAATATTCGACACTTAGCTCATGTAGATGCGAAGATCTTTAAAGGCTTTTCTTTAATGGCCTTACTCACAGTGCAAGACGAAACTTGAGTCAAGGGCCACCATTTGATTAGCAGAGAACCATAAGCTTATGCTACATGCAAAATATTAGACGTCTAGCTCTGTTTAGAGAAGATTGTTTTTATTTATAACTCCATGTAAATATGTGACCCCTGGGTGTAACCAAATATGACCCCAGGGTTACCATTTTAGAAAATTTTGTAGAGGACTATACGTTTATCATACATACAAAATATTCGACATCTAGCTGTTGTAGTGCCAGGAAAGGTTTGTTTTTAAAAGATTGTCCTATATAACGCTATGTAAATATGTGGACCCTGGGGCGGGGCCAAATAAAACCCCAGGGTAACCATTTTAATTATTCTTGTAGCAGGCCATAAGCTTATGCCACATGCAAAATATTAGACGTCTAGCACTTAAGATGTAAGAGGTAACGATTGTTTTAACTCTTATAAGAGGAAACAGCTACCCTGTTGGCACTGATATCATGGATTTTTTCTTTCTCTACAATGTACTCCATAACATGGTACCAGTAAGAATATGCCACCCGAGATGGTAGCAAACATTTATCTGCCTCATGGTCTTATAGTATCAAGAGAGCAGTGATAATGTATTCTGGTCACTGTTACACGCTGAATATTTTTATCCAGATATGAATGTCATTTGTTTGACATTAGCTTCACAACTGATGCCTCGAGTTTTTGATAGTTGTCATTCGGCTGCGATCCTGTTATAGGATTTTTATAATTGCACAAGTATTTTTTTTAAAATTATTTAGGAATCGTACGTGAGTAGTATATGGGACTCTTTCGCTTCAATTTGTCCACGCCTGCATTTGAATTTAATGACGTAATCAGTTGCGTGTAATAGCTATATTATTGGCATTTGAATTTATGATATCGTACAACAGTTGCCACCTTTTATACAGCCATATGACTCTCTGGAGAAAAGATGAAATTCTGTGAGAGGATGTCTGCAAAATATGTGTCACAAGTTGTCTATTGCCAAAATATTTCTGGCCTGATAGGGCCATTGTAAATGAGTGCTTGAATACAGAATATCGTGCCATTCCTGACATTCCTGGCGGCAGCGCCGGCGTATGGGTACTGTCAGGGTACTGTGGGGTACTGTGGGCATACTGTCAGGGTATGGGGGGGGGGATACTGTCAGGGAACCGCCGCCGCCAGGATTGTCATCTTCGCCGCCAGGAATGTCGTCACTCTATCTGCAGTAGATTTTGTATTCAAGCACCCATTTGCAATGGCCCTATCAGACCCGAATTTTTGTGGCAAAATGGCTAGCTTTTCTGTTATAACCACCACCACCACCCACCATCATACACACACACCACCACCACAACAGTCACAAAGTACAAAGCTATATAAAATGTAAAGCCTTATAAAAATGTAAACATCGTTAACAAAGGCTCGGATTAGGAGGTAGAATGGGAAAGAATGTGTCCGGCAAGACAAACATTCAATGCGTGCACGATTTTTTTCTCCGTGACAACCTTTTTATATCCTCATTTTTTGAAAAAAAATCGGATATGTGTTTTCGTAGCAGTCCGTCCGTTACTCCGACTGTTAACCCTTTATGAACGGAGCTGCTCCTAGACCTTCGATATATTAACAAGAGCTGTCGGGTGACAGCACGCTCTACTTTTGGAGGCCTTGTCTATTTATTGGGCAACTACGTCGAAAAAGGTTCATACTTCTATAAAATTAATAACGGATTTATGGCACTTTTTGTACGAGTTCCCCTTAAGATAGTGAATACATGTGTTTAATTTTTGTCAATCAGGTTCTGAGATATGAGCTTCACGAAAAGGTTAATGAATTAACTAAGTACAAAAAGGGGCATAACTTTGTCAACATAGGTTGCTAAGTTATGTGATTTTCGCGTAGCATGTTATCTATTTATACCGAATACACACGTGAAGTTTTATTGAGCTCTGCTAGGCGGTTTCTGAGACATGGGAGTAACGAAAAAGGTTAACCAAGAAATTGTCTAAGTAGAAAAAGGGTCATATCTTTGTCAAATTAGGTTGCAGAGTTATGTGAATTGCGCGTACCATATACATCAGTTATTCTATTTATACTAGATACATGTTTTAAGTTTCATTGGATTTTGTCATGCACTTTCTGAGATATGAGCCTACCACAAAATTAGTTAAAAGGTTAACTAACGGTAACGGTAACACTGACGCCGACGCCGGGGCAAGTAGAATAGCTTGCATTTTCTGCGAAAAGGCGATATATAAATCCGTCTTCGCAGAAATATTGATTAGGATGAAGTATTTCATTAAATATTTGAAACTTGAAGGTCAGGACTCAGGTTTTTTTTGTTGGAAAATTGCTTGTGGACGGAATTCCATCAAGATCATTCAAGGAAAGAAACTGAAACTTTATGGGAAGCTTGTTGAAGATGAGACGATGTCATTAAATGTTAGAAATGTATTTGCACCATCAAGGTGAAGGTGGTCAGTACATAGTCTTTTGCTAAAACTAGATTGAGGACGGTACTCCTTCCGGACCGTTCGAGGTAAGAAGCTGACTTTTAGTAGGAAGCTTGTTGAGGATGAGAGGATGTATAGATGTCTGAAAGTTGACCTTCACCTTTAAGTTCAAAGTCATGACTGAGTTTTAAACGGAAATAGTGTTTGAATGACCGTTTGAAATAGAATGCTGCGACTTGGTAGGAAGCTTGATCAGGATGGAGGAAAGTGTGAATGAAATTTGACCTTCACCTCTTGTGTAAAACGTTACTTACTTACATTTTTGCATCACATTCTGAAATAGTATGGTGTGACTATTACAACAAAGGAATATGAAAATAATAAGAAAGTAAAAATACATACAAACAATTCGTCGAACATTTCATTGGCGCCGCATCTACTGATTTCGTCTTCCTTTATAGTAATTGAGGCTAAATCAAGCAGCGCCGTGAATGAAGCAAAGTGAAATCGTGAGTTGTATCTGTCGTCAGGCGTACATGTCTCAGGTTCCACAGTGCTCGGGGCGTTACAGAGGAAACAGAAAACATTGGCGTACGTCTGCTGTTTCTGGAGAAAGAAGCTCAATTTTTGGCGGTACGGCAATGACTCTGAAACAGAAATTATGTTTTCAACAAAACGCCAACACCAAGGTTAGGAGATAAACGGCAGACGACACAACGCTAACGCACACAGCGCCAGACGATAAAACGTCAGGGCACACAACGTCAGATAACAAAACACCAAGGCTATAAACGGTAACGCACACGTCAGACTTTAATATGCCAAAAATCATTCAACCGGAACCTCCTGACAATAAGCGCTACTAGACATCATGCTGATACTTCCTATGAAGTTAAATGGAAATCAGATGCAAAGCTTAGAGCGAGTTGAGTGGAGAAGCTTCAGATTCAAAAAGCTTCAAAGTCCTGTAACTCCGCCACAAATCGTTCAACCGAAACGTCCTGATTGTATGCGCTTCTAGAAATTATACAGATACTTACTTCCTATGAAGTTTCAATAATATCGGATGAAAAATAGGCATTGAGCGGATAAGCTTAACCGCTGCTCCCAACTATTTTGTTAGCTCGACTATTCGAAGAATAAAAGAGATTATGTAATCACCCCGCGGTCGGAGTCGGCGTCGGCGTCCCACATCAAGGTTTGCGTGATTATGATAGCCCTAACCCCCACACTTTTTTTTTTTACATATTTCTGTGTTGTTTTAGTCAATTCTTACACATATATGTTGCCCCCCCCCCTATCCCCGCAACTCACCCCCCCCCCACCCCACACTTGAAACTCTAATTTTTGTTTTACATATTTCTGTGTTGTTTTAGTCAATTCCTTACACATAGCTTCTTACACATATATATTGCCCCCCCACCCCACCCCCACTCGAAGCTCATATATATTTTTTACATATTTCTGTGTTGCTTTTGTCAATTCTTACACATGTTGCCACACTCCCCCTCCCCCTCCCCCCGCCTCCCATTCCCCCACTCGAAACTGGATTTTTTCTTTTTTTACATATTTCTGTGATGTTTTGGTCAATTCTTACATAACTTCTTACACATATTGTTGCCCCCTACCCAACACCCCATTTTTATTTTTACATATTTCCGTGTTTCTTTGGTCAATTCTTACACATAGCTATGTTGACGCCATCCCCCCCCCCCCCCCCCCCCCCCCCACACACCTCCACACACACACACACCACACACTCGAAACTGGAATATTTAATTTTTATTTATTTTTAAATATTTCTGTGTTGTCTTGGTCAATTCTTTATGTAAGAATTGACCAAGCCGCTTCTTACACATATATGTTGCCCTTACCCCCATGCCCCCACCCCACAACCCCCGCCTCTCCCCCACCCCCACTCAAAACTTGATTTTTTTATTTTGATATTTTTTTTTTACATATTTCTGTGTTCTTACACATAGCTATGTTGCCCCCCCCCCCCCCCCCCCCCCCCCCCCCCATCACCCCCAACAAAAATGGGATATTTTTTTTTTTTTTTTTTTTTTTTTTTCCATATTTCTGTGTTTTGGTCAATTCTTATACATAGCTTCTTACACATAATATATGTTGCCCCCTCCCCAGGCCCGCCTTCCCACCCCACCAACCCACCCCACCCACCACACCCACCCCACTCGAAACTCAAGTATTTTCTTTACATATTTCTGTGTTGTTTTGGTCAATTCTTGCACATATAGCTATGTTGCCCCACCCCATCGAAACACTATTTTTTTTACATATTTCTGTGTTGTTTTGGTCAATTCTTACACATATAGCTATGTTGCCCTCCCCACTCCACCCCACACCCACTCGAAACTCATTTTTTTGTATTTTTTTAACACATATATAGCTATGTTGGATGCGCAACCACCCCCATTTTATCTTCTATTATTTCGATATTAATATTTTAATTTGAACGCAAACATTTACATATAAAACACTTTAGATTAAATTCAGATACACAGATGAAATATCGATAACAAAAATGAAATGAGGACACAATAAAAATTGCCAGATATCAGCTCCCTCCCGAGTTCCCTTTCGACCACAAATTTCTTTAAAATGACGCAATTTTGAATTAAAACAGATAAAAATAATAATATTTCACATAATTTTATATCGGAGTTTCTATACATGCCCCATCCCCCAACCCCACCCACATTGTTTTACCCTTGTTTTCTGATGGTATAATATAATAGCTATATAATTTATTATTCTCTGAAAAATCGAATAGTCGTGCTGCGCTGTTCTCCGACAGCTCTTGTTTATTTCGCTCTTCGTGGCATAGAATTTTGTTAGAAACTGGGACCATACGCCGCTGGACATGGAATAATAAAGTAAGTAGCATATCCACCGCCATATGCATGCCATCTTCGGGATGGTTAAAATTCTTTACTATTGATTTGTATTTATATTGAGTTCTGCTCAACCCGGGGTTAGGGGGCGTGAACGGTAGCAAGTATATTTCACTACCGTTCATGAACAGTCTCAGTCAAACCGAGAATATGCAATATTTCGTATTTATCGTGTTCGGCCGTTTCCAAAGGACTACTCTCATACTCTTTTAGATTCGAAAAAACTTCAAAGTCCCGTAACTCCGCCAAAAATCATTCAACCGGAACGTGCTGACAATATGCGTTACCAGATGAAAAACAAAGGAGTAGTTAAGCTGACAAGCTTTAGCTTCGAAAAACCTAAAAGTCCCGTAACTCCGCCAAAAATCTGTCAACCGGAACGTCCAGACAATACGCAATATAAGTTGTTCAGGGTAGTTCAGACAGCGCAGCTCGACTAAACGAATTTTCAGAGAACAAGAAATGATACATCCGGCATACCATCAGAAAAAAGTGAAAAGAAAGGGGTGAGCTGGATGTGTCAAGGATGTGTCAAGACGGAAAACATTGGAATTTTCATTACACCAAGGGCCAAACATTTTCTGTGATGACACGGAGGTAATTTTATAATAACTCTTTCAAAGAATACATAATTGAAATTTTATAACTTGAAAATTTGAAGAAAATATGTTAAAAGTATATGTAAATGCATTTGATCTTTGACCCCTTTGTGACCTTGACCTTTCATCCAATGATCTTGAACACAATTCATACGATCATCGTCCCATTAAAATAAAGTATGTAAGTTTGATGATGATTGGATAAAACTGTTGAACAAGGATAAAGATATCGGACAGTTATTTACATGTTAAGAAATGCGGACGTAAACATAAACCTGATGCTAAGAGCCTATCAACATATACATGCAATTTGTGACCATGAACTTTGACTTATATACCCCATAAGATCCTTCGAAAAGTCGAGCTAAAATATCAAATTATTTGCAAAGTTTGACACAGGAGCTAGGTCCACAAAGGTGGGGAAGAAGCCTAGGGTCTACGCTGGTTGGATGGTTTTACCGTCTGTTAATGCCCAGTAAGTGTATATATGGTTATAGGGTAGGAATCTCAACGGTTTACAAGTTATGACCCAGGGGCTATGTCACCAGAGCGGGGAAGGAGTCCGGGGTCTATGCTGATTGGATTGTTGTATCCGCCTGTTCATGCCCAGTAAGTGTATATATGGTTATAGGGTAGGGATCTGAACGGTTTCCAGGCTATGTCAACCGGCTTGGGGAAGAAGATCAGGGTCTATGCTGGTTCAGTGGTTGTATCCGTCTGTTCATGACCAGTAAGTGTATATATGGATAAAGGGTGAGGATCTCAATGGTTTCCAAGTTATGACCTGGGGGCTAAGTCCCCAGGGGTGGGGAAGGAGCCCGGGGTCTATGCTGGTTGGGTGGTTATATCCATCTGTTCATGCCCAGTAAGTGTATATATGGTTATAGGGTGGGGATTTCAATGGTTTACAAGTTATAACCCAAGGGCTATGTCACTAGGGGTGAGGAAGGAGTCCAGAGTCTATGGTGGTTGGGTGGTTATCCGGTCTGTTCATGATCAGTAAGTGTATATATGGTTATAGGGTGGGGATTTCAATGGTTTACAAGTTATTACCGAAAACTATGTCCCCATGGGTGGGGAAGGAGACCGGGGTCTATGCTAGTTGGGTGGTTATATCCGTCTGTTCATGTCCACTAAGTGTATATATGGTTATAGGGTGGGGATCTCAATGGTTTCCAAGTTATGACCGAGGGGCTATGTCCCCAAGGATGGGGAAGCAACCCGGTGTCTATGCTGGTTGGATGGTTGTCTGTTCATGTCCAGTAAGTGTATATATGGTTATAGGGTGGGGATCTCAACGGTTACTAAGTTATGACTCAGGGGTCCACCAACACCCTCATGTTTCACCTCTTGTGACCCCCGGGGAGGGTCCAATTCTGACCCCAGGGTCACCATTTGAGCAAACTTGGTAGAGGACTACTAGACGATGCTACATACAAAATATCTAAGCTTTTATGTAAAAATTACATTTTTTACCAGTTCAGGGGCCATCATTTTGTCAAAATGAATGGAAGAGTTATGGGGATTGTTGGATAAGGTACAGAATTTGATTTGAAACATTAGTTTAAACTGTTAATGCAATAACTTGAGTAGTTTTGAAGTTATAAATCTATTGCACAAACACTTTAAGGTAAAGACAAGAAAATAAAAGGGCCATAACTTTGTCAAAATGAAAGGAAGAGTTATGTAGATTGTTGGATAAGGTGCAGAATTTTATTGAAAGCATTAGTATAAAGTTTTATTGCAATAGCTTGGGTAGTTTAGAAAAAAGAGTATGATAATGGACCTTTGGAAACAGCCGAGCACGACACATACGAGATATTGCAGTCTCGGTTTGATTGAGACTGTTCATGAACGGTAGTGAAATATGCTAGCTACCGCTCACGCCCTTTAGCCCAGGGTTGAGCAGAACTCAATATTCATAAAAATCAACAGTACATAATTTTAACCATCCCGAAGATGGCATGCATATGGCGGTGGATATAGCAATATTTGTATATTTATTTCATCCCCTATATCCAGCGGCGTATGGTCCCAGGATCTAATAAAATTGTATTCCCCGAAGAGCGAAATAAACAAAAAGGAATTTATATGCTCCCCCGAAAAATACGGGTAGCATAAAAAGGTGATCTTTAAACGAGTTCCCATACCATATACGATTTATGAAACGGGTTATGAATTTTAAAAAACAAAATCATAACGAGTTTTATGAATCTTATATGGAATTGGTAAGCTTTTTAGATGCTTTTATCACACACCATTATAGTCAAATTTAAGCTGCGAGAATCATATCTCTAGTGGTGTTTATCTACCATAGAGCTACGATTCGAGGTTTTTGAAGAGATCAAGCAATGCCTGAATAAACGATCGCCTTATTTCAATAGACTAAACCTTAAACTCCACGCATGCATGCATAACATTCACCAAAGAGAAGAATATCTCGCTTATCTCGGTGTTTTTTTGTGTAAGATTACGTGTCCAGCAGACATATTTTTCTTAATGTTTACCTTTTGTGAAATATCTCGGGCTGAGTGTTCCATATTTGGAAACATAAACCCGCCCACAGCTGACACATAACGACAACGTTAACCGGAAGGTCCAGGTTAGTGAGTAGGGCGGGGTTAAGTTTCCAAATACGGAACGAGACGTCATACGAGAACGAGATTATTTCGAACGTAAACAATAAAAACAAATCTCGGATATTAACAGTGGCCTTCGAACACCGAATATATAGGTGTGTCTTTCCTCTCTTTGGTGGGTCTTGCATGCAGGTGTGGTAATTAAGGTTTGTTCTATTGAAATACGGTGTGTTTTTTATGCAGGCATTGGGTGATAGCTTCAGAAATCTCGCCGGAAAATTGCGTATGGGGTCAGTACGCGGTCCTACTGATAATTCTAACACAATGAATCATGGCACTATGGTAGGTAAATACTACCATAAAAGCCATGATTCTCACGTCTGAGTCAAATGTATATTAATAAGATAAACATAAAATAACCACAACTTCAGACAAACCTTAGTGACAAAACGTCAAGTGACGTCATAAAATCACGTCATAACGATTGGGTGTCGTTTTACTTTGTAATACCATTTTGAGATATCAAGAATTTGAGGATGTGATATCGCCAATTTGAATATGTGATATTTAAATACGTGATATCACGTATTCAGAATTGAAATGGTGATATTACATTTTCAAATTCGTGATATTTCAAATACGTGATATCTCACCATTTTGAGATATAACGTATTTGAATACGTGATATTTGTATACGTGATATCACCTATTCGTTTAAGCACGAATAAAAACATACTGATCCCTGATATTAATTCCGCACTGAATAACAAAAAAACAAGACAATCGTGAACGCTCGGCCAATCCCGCCATCCTTCGGGATCCCGCCTCTTGTGTATCACGGCGCTTCGGTATGTAAAGTTTAGATACAAATCTCAAAATGCTCAAAATATCCTTGTGCCATTCCATTTGCAAGAGACGTTGTTTGATACCATTGTGATGGTGCCAAATACGTAGTCATTGGCAGATAAAGTACTTTCTAGTTCACTGCAAATAACGCTGTTTCTGTCTTTTTTCATTTAAGCAGATACTTGATAGTACCACATTACAAGAGAACACTCCCATAGATAATTCTGGATGTCAAGACGGAAATCGAGGACAACATAGCTTGTGAAGTGTGCTCACAGTCAGCCCTAATTAGTCTTTCAAAAGCGAAAAAGTAAGCCCGTAATATTTGAAGCGCTTTATCAGCGTACTGATTTTGCATGTATCATTTATTGCTTGAGCATACAATAACGTAAAGGATGTTCGCCTCCTTCCCCTGTGTACATAATGCGTAGCGTCTGTGGGGGCTGGCATGGCCCGGTGGATAGCATGGAGGGTCAGAGTTCAAGCGTCACCAGCGCCACTAAGTTTCGTCAGTGTGTTCTTAGGCTAGAAACTTTCCCTTCGCCTCGTCTGTTGGATGGGGCCGGACATAAACCGGGTTTATCGGAGTCTAGCCACGAAAAATAGGAATCTATTCGTTAGTAAGAGTAGCCCGGATTTCTATGTATCCCTCTCCTCCTCTCACTGGAGTGGCTCTCAATAAATTATATTGTGTTGATGAGCTGTCAAACATCATTCAAATATGTTTCAAGCATCACAAGTTCACTATAGACTGCTCATATATGATTGCATCATTTCAACTACCAACAGACTTTTCATCAATGTAAATGCTTTGAATAATAAGAGCTGTGGGAGAACACCGCAGCTCGAATTATTTTTTTCCAGAATAAATCATACACCTGACATACCATCAGAAAAAGAGACATCCATCTCGATACAAGCAGTAGTTAAAGAAATAGCAGAGATATATCCTTGAGCAATATTAACAAATAATAAGCTATGATTAACCAATATAATTGCACATTTTCATACGATATTTTATCTGCTGATATGTTTTAAAAGAAAAATGGGTACCCGCTCCCTAGCCCTCCACAACCCCTCTTGGTGATGGATGGTGGTAAGTGGCGATTGAGGCAGTATGCACCATAATTATGGTGCAAGAATAAACAAAACAGCACAGAAAATGCATGTAAGCAATCTACATGTATGTTCATGGTTTTGGATGGAGTGGGGTTTAGGAGACCACACATCCCATTTTAGCCTAAATTACGTATGAACACATCTAGATAATGCAATAAGGAATCCCAAACCAAAATATGGGTAAGCTAAGACAAATATTTAGATATATTCAACAGCTTACACGCAAACCTTGATCTGCCTTTATTGTACATTTTAGCGGCGATAAAAATTAGGGTTCCATGGAAGCCCTGAATACATAGGACATAGTTACGTATACAACCTTCTATAGTATATGCTAGATGATACTATAAGGAACCCCATGTCCAAATGTGTATGAGCTAAGACAAACTAGTAAACGTTTAAACATAGCTTACCTTGTGAAAGGGGACACTGCACATTTTAGGGACTATCCTCATTTGGGTTGCATGAGTGCCGAGGGGTAACAGGAACCAACATTAATTATGCAGTCCTTAAGATACTACTATAATGAAGCTCATGGCGAACGTTTGCTAAGCAAGGACATGAAATATAAGAGATATAGACTTGTAAACACAGCTTACACGCAACATTTGATGTGTAGCCCAGTGCCGACGCCGGAATGTTTACATAATCTCTCTTATTCTTCGAATACAATTCAAAAGCACACCCAGAAATCTTAGTAGTTTGATCCGGAATTACATACTTCTTCGTTATTATTTTAGATCAGCTGTATAACAGAATTTATATTGTAAAATATACCGATTGCTGTGTTTTTTGAAATCTGTATAATGTGTTATATAGAATCAGTTGCACGAATAATACGAGTCATGAATTCTGGAGTAACATTTTGCTGAAACACCATGGTCTCTTGTGAAAATTATTTGTTGAACATAAAAAAAAAAGAAAAAAAGTTCGAACTAGTTATTTATCTTTGTTAATGAAAATTGACTCGTCCTTATTCAAGTATATTGTTTTGTTTTTTATTTCTTTTTAACCACAAATCAAAAACAAATGTTTATTAGCATATTTCTTGCATGTAAATACAAACTAATGCAGTATTTTATTATGTTTTGTACACCAATCATACTGATATTTAATATTTTCTGTATTTGGTGGCCATCTTGAATTTCTCACTACGCACCATTATTCAAAACGTCTACCCTGGATTTAGTTTATTCTTGGGAAAGTCCCCTACTGGATTCCACAAAGAAATTTAGGGGACATAAATGCACACAGGACTGCTATCAGCTGCTGTATTAAGATGTATCATTTGCAACGCACTGCATGTTTAGCGGGTGACCCTTTTTCAGATCCTCACTACGTTTTCTCTTTCATTGTGCGATGACCGGACAGATTGCGAACCCTATGATGACGTCTACCTATATCCTCAATGGACGATAGCTTTTGTCTTAAATCTTGTGTTGTCGTACCCTTACTGGTTTGTTCTCTTGTGGATCTGGCTTTTCTGAGTATTTGCTTCCTGGCTTTCTATGCTTTTTTCATATTAGTTGTAAACGATCATTTATGTTTCCTACTTTTATTGCCTATTAATGCTGCTTGTTGATAGAGAATATAAAATGGCGGGGATATCTTTATTTGCACTGTACCGTTTTATTGGGATGAACATAGGGTAAGAGTGAGGTTTGGTGCATCAGCTGTATTACAGAATTTATATTGTAAAATATACCGATTGCTGTGTTTTTGAAATCAGTATAATATGTCATATAGAATCAGTTGCACGAATAATACGAACCGGGTTTATACTCCCAGCGGCCTTTTTTGTCATTGACCGTCCCAAAAGGGTAGCACTATTGTCAACCATTTTTATGTTTGAGATGTCATATCTTGTCTTTTATTCATCATTGCAGTTATTGTTTGATTCGTTTCTGTGCGTTTGTTTGGTTGACTATTGTCTTTGAATGCTACATTTTCTGTTCGACCTTTTTATATTTACTTTTTATGTTAACATATCATTTCATCACTATGCCTTGTCGTTTTGTTTTCCTGTTTTTGTAGTGGGTATGGGGTAAAGCGGGCGGGTTTTTTGTAAGTGTATGGAGTTGGTGGTGGTGGTGGGGGTGGTGGGGGGAGGGGTCTTGGAGTGGGTTGCCCATTTATCGTTTACAGGAATTGAATTTTAAGCTGTGAGTTTTAAACTGGTTAAGATTGCCAAGTGTCCCCTTCAAATATACTCAGTATATGTATACAGTATCTTAATCTTTACTAATTTAAATAAAGGTATAGGAAGGTAAACAAATATATTATTTGGCAAACAGATTAATGTAGAGCAGAAGGTGCGCCATTATGTGGTTTATGTGTAGACATGTATCAGTATATTCAAATGTAATACTTGTAATAGACCTGCCTTAATTTATTCACACACACACACACACACACACACACACAGCGTATATCTTGTCCAAATGTGAATGCATTTGATTCTAATGGTCATGGTATGGTCATTTAGGGACTCGAGGCAAAACGTATACAAACAGCTTTGGTTCTGGGCTCCTCTTCATGAGTACAGCCTGGGGAACTTGCAATAATTGACATGTTTGACTGCCATTTTGCTCAGTGCAGGACAAAGGATTTAGTCATAAGTGCTACAACAACTAATTTCCCCCACCCTACCCAACGACAGACTCCATAGAGCAAGTAGATCGATATAGGCCCTCTTGGGCCTGTTTTTTTTTTTTACAGGATTTTTTTTTTGAATTTTGGAATATATAAAAATAAATCAGTCTTATTTAGTAATTGTGGACTACTCTTTGCTAAATATGAGAAATGTTTATATGCAATATCATGTGTATTTCATCATCATTAATGTTTCTTTTTGTTTTTCTGACAAAACATTTCAAAATATGAATAAAAAAGAACACCTTATAGCTGAAACCCAGAATAAACTTGTGTATAAATCAAAATCGTTAAGAAAAGAACCAAAACAGCAACTGTATACAGTTAATGCAGCTTATTCTGAATTAAGGAAACAACATTGAACACTGCGCTAAATTGATTTCAATGATATTTAGAATTTATAAATAGGTATATTTAAGCCACATGAAAAACCATATTTTCATTGATATGACATTTCCATTAAATGGAACATATTTAACATTTAAACAGACAGTATAAATCATTAAAATATGTTCTTATATATATTTACTTATTTATATACCCGTTTTCGGGCATTTGTTGATTTACATATATAGTTTATATTGCTACCATATCATTCCTTATTTGTAAATAGTTTTATCTTTATATATTTACATTAATTTTTAATTCTTCATTTTTTCATATTTTCATCACTTTTTGAGCACAATATGACCTATTTATGTGTCGACGTGCCGTAAAACACATTCATTCATTCTAGAAAAAGCACAGTATTTAACTTGCTTGTCAATATAATATTCTTCCTAGCTATATTATGCCTAAGATTCAACATTGCTATAGTTCCGTCATTTCTGTCCTGCTGTGTGTTCTCACTTATGCCATTATTAAAGGTCTCCGAGGCAAATAAAACAATAGATGGTCATATACTGAAAGGAAAAAGAAGCGCGACACGGGAATTTCCGCTATATATTGTATATACTGCTCACTTAATTCCATATATATTCCGAGGAAATCCCAAGATGTTTTGTAAAAATAAAAAAGTTGCAGTTAGTTAGAGAAACTGTGATGTTGTAGACGTTTTAATCACAGTACACGTTGTAACAAGAAATTCATAAATGTTGAAGTTCCTCTTTGAAAAATTTAGCCAGTTCAGTACTGTATTTAACGTAAAAAGTTTGCAAAATGTTGCATCCTAAGTTTGCGCCAAACGCGTACTCTGTCAATAATGAAACTTTGCAGGAATACTGTTTGCTGTGTTACGTATTGTTTTAGTCTTTTTTCCGAAAGGAAATATCTTACGTAGCTATATACCATTAACAGCAGCATATTGTACATATATATATAACGGAAATTCTCGTGTTGCGTTTCTTTTTCCTTTCAGTATATATATAACATCTAACATGCTCCTTGATATTACTTTGCCTGTAAGTATATGTAAAATAACATTATCTCCATATTGTTTTAATATTTATTTTAACTTAAGTTTGTTCTTATCCAATACTTTGTTCTTATCCAATACGAGGGCTGGCGGAGGCCCCGGGTTTAATCCTCCGTGGTGCCACTGAGTTTCGTCGGTGTGTTTTTGGGCAAGACACTTTCCCTTAGCCTCGTCCGTCGCATGGGGAAGTAAACCGGGCGGTCCCGTGTACGTTAAAGAACCATAGGAATCTATTCGATAAATAAGAGTAGGGCTCGGTTCCCGGATTCCTATGTATCCTTCCCATCTCTCTGGGGAGGCTCTAAATAACCTATACTGTGTTGATGAGCCGGTAAACAACATTCAATGGTTATCCAATACATCCAGCCTAAGAAACTCATTTGTAAAGTCCTCCCAATCTGACGACTCACTGATTCTGGGTTCTGGCAGAAATATGTTAAAAGCTTTGCACCATATTGGTTGATCAAACTTAACGATTTGTGTCCTTCGTATCCTTTAGCCTGGTCATTTATACAATATTGGTTTCATCACTTGAGTCTAAAGTCGATCTAAGATCTGAGTCGATCATTTGCCTAACCGATGACCGATTTTAAGAACAATCGCAGAAATAAGCGAATTAACTTCATGTCCTAGGGTTGTACCAAACAATCTTCTTCGTAATGTTATAATCCAGCTAAACAATTTTGTTAAACCTAACAAACTCCTATGCAATATAGGATATCAGTCTTCTTTTTTTTTTCTTTTTTTTTTTTGCGAAAAGGGTAAATATTACCATTTTCCCCATAGTAAAACCTGATTTTCAACACGTCTTTCTCGGCGCATCTTCTGTCATGCAGCAGCCGAAAATGAAATGTTCCAAATGACTGGATGACTGTACGACTGTAAAGAGCGAGGCGAACTCGCTCGGTCTTCTTCAATTGACTTAAATTGTTGTCAAACGGTTCTGCAACATCTCATTCATTTAACTTCGAGTCGCCTCGGATAGAGCGGAAGTATACATAGAAATCAAGGAACCATGCCTATGGTTTCCGGATGTGTTCAAGGAATAGATGGGACCTTCCGGTTTATTGTACTGAGAAACGGACGTACGCTGAACAAAATTCCTAATTACTCACTTTTGTATCTTAACTAATTTTCTTATTTTAAATATATTTTAGAATAGATATGTGATAAGTATTTGGTTTGACCCGTTACATCTTTTGAGAGTTACCCTCCCTTTATATGAAAACATGAAATGTGTTGATAAAACACACAACATGAGCACAGATCGCTTAAAGATATAAAATTCTTAAAATTGGTATGAAATAATAGAAAAAAACATAAAAATTTGACCCATTTATCGCAGATTCTCCGTCTATAAAAAAATGAAATATGGATAAAATTTTAAATTGAATATTGTTTGAAATTCAAGTAACTGTAATTCATATTCCCTATGATGTAATAACACAGGTAAAACACAGAAGTGACGAGAAATTTGATTAGTAATTGTAATTAATTAATGATTAATAATTAATTGATTACCGGCCTACGTCATAAATTGTTACTTATCACGTTGTCGTCTAAACGTCCGAAGGGACGTTTTCGTGTTTTGCTGCTCAGTTTATGTAACGCGGTTTATATCGTACCAAACATGCATTCTCGGGCATTGAATGTATAAAGTCTTCTGAATGCTCGCGATCTATCGGACAAGTTTCTGTTTTATTGTCGGTACCTTTATTTTAAAGTAATTTCCTTCCTATCCCGAGCCCAAGGATTTATGGTATCATCCCCAGCCCAAGTTTTTATAGTATCTTGCCGAGCCCAAGGTTTTATAGTATCTTACCAAGCCCAAGTATCTTCCCGAGCCCAAGGTTTTATAGTATATTTCAGAGCCTAAGGTTTTATAGCATATTCCCGAGCCCAAGGTTTTATAGTATATCCCGAGCCCATTTTAATAGTAGTTACATTTTGATTGCTTGTTAAGTATTAGTATCGTCTTATGTATTTTCATCTTCTTGTAGATGTTGTGCTATCATAGACATAACCAGCCATGGCAGAGGGTTTAGGCATATATATTTGCGTTTCGCCTCTCACCGCCGCGGGTTCAAATCCCACTGGGAGCAGCTCGACTTGTAATTGAGGAAATGTCGATTCTTACGGGTTGCGGGCGGTGTACAGCACTGGTTCTACCCAGGAAAAAGGGGTGGTCTGCCTCCACCACATAAAAAAAGTGACCGTCATTTATAACCTTACATACATGTGTTGAAAATGACGTAAAACACCATAAAAACAAACAAAAGCTTAAAGTACACAACTGAAATGTCAACATAAACTCGTACTTACCTCTAGACTGCATACAGAGATGTTCCAATTCTTTGTCGTAATTCACCCATTGGCCTGTTATATTGCAGCTTGCTATCGTGTGTGTGTCACACATATCTGAAGTTATTTTAGTTTCAATTGCAAAGTCTAACGGTTTCTCAAATTTAAGAAGACACCGAGAAAGAACACTTGCTTCCAACGATATGCCAGTAATACTGTCTAGTGTGTTTATTATGTTAGCGCATGACCAATCCAAAAGTATGTTCCAAACAAGATATTCACCGATCCCGTTGCATTCTGCGCAATATTTGTTTTTGTAGTTATTGCGTCCATCTTTTGTAGAGACGATTGCCACGTCAAGAATTCGTGTTGGTTCCAGGCCCGAACATTTAGCAATAACATTGGTAATCTCATAGTCTTCGGGGCATATGTCGGTCACTAAATACCCAGGGTTTGAGTTTCCTATCTCGGTGTCTTCGGTCTGTGTGTCGTCTGCTGTTAGATATGTTGGAGCGATGCATACTTCTTGATAGACGTCAGACGTGCCCACATGTTGTTCGGCGTCATGACAGCAGGATCTTCTTTGCCAACAGCTGGCGTCACAATCGCAAGACTTGCAGCAGGACTTGTTAGTGTCTTTATTTTCCGTGGTACTGCTATTACATGTTTGTTCAACTGGACAAAATCGAATAGCTTTTGCCACTAAATCTTCCGTTTTTATTTCCAACAGCAACGTCCAAGCTATGATTATTTTAACCAACATTGCACGGTTTCTAATATTCGTTTTTATTAACTTGGTCATCATGAAGTAAAGTCTATCTTCACCATTTCTGAAAAAAAATATTTGTGTTTTATTAATTTTGAGACAGATAGTGACCGATCTTTCGGAAAGAATGGAATGCCAGTCAATATCCTTTAGAACTTATCTTATATGCATTTTATGCTACATTTTAAAATCGGTCACTGTAGCCATACCAAAGAAATATAAAAAGATCGGACAGGAAAAGTAGCATTCAAGGAGGACAGTCAACCACAAAACACAGAAACAAACATGCAAACAGACAAACAAGAAGGCAAAAGTAATAATAAAAGTAAACGACATCACAAACACAAAAGGGTTGACAATAGGGCTACCGCCTTGGAACGGTCAGTGGCAAAGTAGGCCACTGGGGGTTTAAACCGGTTCTAGGGTGACCAAACCTCACACTTACCCTACTATCATCCAATTAAAACAGGACAGTGTAAATAAAGAAATCCCCGCCATGATCTAATCTCTAACCAACAAGGCAGCATCAATAGGCAATATAAGTAAAACACAAATATGCTCGTGTAAATATAATACAAAAAAAAACAATAGCCTAGAAAGCCACAATGAAGGTACTCAGTGACTTGGCAGAAGCCAGAGCAACAAGAGAATAAACCATTAAGGGCACGACAAGAAAGATCATAGACAAAAATCAAACGCCACCGTCCCAGTGGGATTTAGGTAGGCGTCATCATAGGGTCCACAGCCTGTCCGGTCATCGTACAATTAAAGAGGAAAGCATAGTGGCGAACTGTAAAAGGGTCCACCACCAAGCATGCAGTACGTTGCAAAATGATAGGGTCATAACCTCTTTTGATAAACTTTTTAACAAGTTTAACAAAGAAAGTATGAAAGTGATCATGACCAAGAATCTTACGAAGTTTATAAATCACATCACCATAGAAGTGAGGTTGTGAATACCGAATGCCATATAATAAACAGAGGATCTAAAAAAATAAATATATTTTATGCTTCCACCAGTGTATTTGTGTGTATTCCCCACTGGTATCCCCAATTTATAATCGCTTTACTACAGATCATTAGTTAATACACGACATAAAATTCTCTGTCCAGGTTCCGGTTTTGGGGTTTGGCCTGACTTGTTATAGCCGTTTATATTGTGTCTATAGAGTTAGAATTCTTAAAATGTGTAAGTTATATATATACCCAGACGTCAGTGGGTTTAGAAACGGTGTACATATGTTGTAAAATGTGGCTGTTGTTGGCGGGATAGCTGCTTTAATTAGGAAGCTCTGTGAAACATATCAACCATACAAATCTTCTCGAAATAAAGTAGGGCGCGGTTCCAGATTCCTATGTAGCCTCACACTCTCTCTAAATCAGATCGATATAAGACAAAATGTGTTGATAAGTCATTTAGTCTCGGCCAGCCAGACCGTATCATGCATATGTCTTACTTGGTTCTGGATCCGTGTAGCATAGCGTAACGAAGAAATCAGAAGCTGGCCGGCTGACCGAGGCTAATAAGCCATTACAAACAATACAGTTCCTTGGCCTCTCTTGACTTGAGAGGGATTTCTTAGAAAATCAAGCAACATGCATATTTTAGAAGCTGGAGAAAAATGTCGAAGATGTTGAAACCATTCCTGATCAATCAGCACAAGTAGTAATGGTATGAATGAGCTTACAGAAGTCAGACTATATAAATCATTATAATATGTTCTTGTATATATTTACTTTTTTTATATATCCGTTTTTCGGGCATTTGTTGATTTACATATATAGTTTATATTACTACCATATCATCCCTTACATCTAAATAGTTTGTATCTTCATATATTTACATTAATTTTTAATGAATCATTCATTTCATCATCATTCATCAGTTTTTGCGCACAATATGACCTATTTATGTGTCGACGTGCCGTAAAACACCATTCATTCATTCATTCAGTATTTATCCGGCCAACAACAACAAAAGTGTACAATATATACACAATTGCTAAACCTACAGACGACGAGGTATATATAAAACTTACATATTTTGAGAATCCAAACTCTATAGACACCATATCAACGACTTTATCGAGCTAAACCAACCCAAAGACTTTATAAAAAAAGATTCAACTTTTCTTTCATTTTAGAGCAGAGCTTATGGGATGCCGAGTTGTCCGTCATCCGTCGTCAGTCCGTCCGTCGTTAAGTTTTGACGATAGGGCCTTTAATTTTCATCCGATCTTTACCAAACTTTACCAGATTGTTAATATCAATGAAAGCTCGGGAACGTTCGAAAACCAGCCAGATCAGACCAGTAACAGCGGAGTTATGGCCCATGATTTAGTTAAAAATGATATATGTTGCCTCGTTAAGACGATAGGGCCTTCATTTTTCATCCGATCGTTAACAAATCTTAGACATTGTTAATATTTGTGAAAGCTCGGACAAAACATTTGAAAACCAGCTATATCGGACAAGGACAACCAGATTAAAGTGCCCTTGAATTATTGAAAAATGCCATTTTCAGCCTTGTGAACACTCTAGCGCATTCATTTTGTATTCGATCTTTCCCAGACTTGGTCAGATTGTTGATATCAATGAAAGCTCGGAAGAATTTGAAAACCAGCCAGTTCGAAACTGTCACAGCAGAGTTATGGTCCTTTTTCAATATTTGATAATGACCCCAGGAGTCGTGGGTTCAAATCTCACTGGGGGCATATATATATATATATTTTCCATAAGAAACGTTGGTTCTTGTTTTTTTTGTGTTTTCTTTAATTGATTGATTCATATATATATTTTTTAAATTGTATGGTCCTTCATTAAGTTTGTTCAAACGGTGACACTGGAGTCAAATTTGGCTCTGTTCCCGGGGTCACATGTTTTACATAGACTTATATAAGGACAAAATTAAAAAATCATCTCCTTTGAAATTACAAGAGCCAACGGTTTAATATCTTGTATTTACACTCAGGTAATGGTTCTCTACCAAGTTTGTTCAAATGGTGACACATGTCAAACTTGGATTGAGCGTTTATATTAACGGAAGTTTGATTTGTTTTAAAGCTAGCCAAACTTGAGCCAAATACACCCCTTCCCTATATCTTGGTAATTGATTGGTAATGGAAGACACTATATAAAAATAGAGGTCCATGAGGGCCTAAATCGCTCTCCTTGCTATATGGAATCTTTGATGGGGAACACGACAACAACATGCGCAACTAAGCTTGGTACCGATAATTCCTGTCAAGTTTTACTGAAATCCAGCCAGGGGTTCAAGAACAATTGTCTGGATAAATTTTCTGTAAATAAGGCCATAATTTATTCAACCAGAACACGGCGATAAAAGGCGCAACTAGGCTTGGTACTCATCCCTGCCAAAATTCGTTCAAATTCAGCAAGGAGTTCAGAAGAGACTAGTCTGGATACAGTTTTTGTGTCAAAATCTTTAAAGGGCCATAACTCAGCCAAAAATCATTCAAGCGGAACATAGTGATGATTTGTACCACTGGCCTGGTACTGATGGTCCTTGTAAAGTTTCGCTGAATCCGGCCAGGTGTTTAGGAAAAAAAGTCTGGACAATTATACTGATCATCCCTGCAAAGTTTCATTACAATCTGGTCAAATGAAAGCCCTATCTATGGTAGCTGATTTTGCCATTTGTCGTCTTTTCGTTATATCGCCCCCCGAAAAGACGACAGAACGAAAAGACGACAAATGCAGCTCGAAAAGACGACAGAATGAAAAGACGACAAAAAGACAGAACGAAAAGACGCAATTTCAAGGGTGAAAGACGACAGAACGTCACGCGAAAAGACTAAAAGACGACACTTCAGCCTCGAAAAGACGACGTTTGATATTGTTGTCTATTCGTTATTTTGTGTGGCCTTCTGTCGTCTTTTCGCCCTTGAAATGGCGTCTTTTCGTTCTGTCGTTATGTCGTCTTTTCGTTCGGTCGTCTTTTCGCGCTGCATTTCTCGTCTTTTCGTTTTGTCATCTTTTCGTTCTGTCGTCTTTTCGTTCTTCGTCTTTTCGCCTTCCGGTTGACATGCATGTTTCGGTCATTGCGGCCTTTTCACGGTGATTACTAAAGGTCGGGGACGATTTTGAATTGTTGGGGAAATGGGAAAAAGACAGGATGTGTGCATACCTAATCAATAATAGGATGTGTGCATACCTAATCAATAATAAACGGAGGGTAACTATATCTTTTAAATGTTTTTTTTATAAACGTAGAATTGTTAATTTAATATGAATATTAAAACATAATAATATAAAAATAATATTTTGACTTTGTAATGTAAAGACGACAAAAAGACGCAATTTCAAGAGCGAAAAGAGGACAGAACGTCACGCGAAAAGACTAAAAGACGACACCTCAGCCGCGAAAAGACGCCATTTGATATTGTCGTCTTTTCGTTATTTTGTGTGGCCTTCTGTTGTCTTTTCGCTCTTGAAATGGCGTCTTTTGGTTCTGTCGTCTTTTCGTTCCGTCGTCTTTTCGCGCTGCATTTGTCATCTTTTCGTCCTGTCGTCTTTCGTTCTGTCATCTTTTCGGCGGGCGAAATAACGAAAAGACGACAAATGGCAGTAATCAGCCACAATTATCGTCTTAATGAGGCAAAATACAGCATTTATAACTAAAACAAGGGCCGTAACTCCGGTGCTAATAATACGATTTTGCTGGTTTTCAAACTTGTCTTAGATTCCATTGATATTAACAATAAATTTAAGTTTGGTAAATATCAAATAATAAATGAAGGTGCCGGAGTATTCACAAGGCAGAATATAGATTTTCTTCAGAAAAACAAGGGCCATAACTCTGCTGTTACTCATTAAATTTGGCTAGTTTTCGAACTTGTCCAAGTTTTTATTGATAATCACAATGTAAGTTTGGTAAAGATCAAATAATAAATGAAGGTACTAGAGTTTTCACAAGGCAGAAAATGGCATTGTCCAGCAAATAACAAGGGCCATAACTCCAGTGTTTCTGATCCGATTTAGCTTGTTTTCGAAATTACCCGAGCTTTCATTGATATTAACAATCTATGCAATTTTGGTTAAGATCAAGTAATACGTGAAGGCGCTAGAGTGTTCACAAGGCAGAAAATGACATTTTTCAGAAAATATAAGGGCCATAACTCTGGTGTTACTGACCTAATATAGCTGATTTTCGAACTTGTCCAAGCTTTCATTAGTATTCATTTAATTTAACAATCTGTGTAAGTTTGGTAAATATCAAATAATAAATGAAGGTGCTAGAGTGTTCACAAGGCAGAACATTGCATTTTTCAGAAAAACTAAGGGCCATAACTCCGGTGTTACTAAATCGATTTGGCTGATATTTGAACTTATCCTAGCTTTCATTGCTATTAACAATTTTTGCAAGTTTGATAAAGATCAAGTAATAAATGAAGGTGATAGAGTATTCACAATGTTTAATATGACATTTTTCCAGCAAAAACAAGGGCCATAACTCCGGTTCGAACTTGTCCGAGCTTTCATTGATATAAAGACACTGGAAAAGTTTCGTAATATCCTATTAGTAACGAAGGCCCTAGAGTGTTCACAAGGCAAACGTTAACTGACGACGGACGACAGATGGACGGACGACGGAAAACTCGTCATCCCATAAGCACAAGTAGAGCGATGCAGGCCCTCTTGGGCCTCTTGTTTTAATTTTTTAACGCTTTTTACCCAACATTTTGAAAAACAAACATTCCAGTTTTCAGCACTTTTTGTTTAATTTTGACACTTTTGCAAAACATGGAATAAACTGTGTATCACGCAACATTATTACGTTGAAGTAATATATTTAGGGATCCTAACGGATAATGATAATAATTAATTATTAGAATGAACCATCTCAAATGTTACCGACCAACCTCTAGGCCCATGGACTATTTCACCTAAGCTAACAATGTAGCATATATTATATTTAAACGTTTTGTACCGCGTGATGTTTGATCATTTTATGTAGAAAGAGGTTGGAAACATTTAAAAAGACAGCAAAGTTGGCGTTGCTTTCCGTGTACTTGTTTCTGATTTACCAGATCGCTCACATGCCAAATTATCGGAACAAATCAGATTGCAGATCGTGGTATTTGTTATATACTATTTAATACCGCAACAAATCAAATGGTTACAGCGTCGTCTACTATGTGTCTACTGAACCGAAGGTTCAGCGTTCGAACCATAAAAAATATAAACCATTCAATGCTAAGATATTTCAAAAATATTATACAAAACTACTACGGATAAATCTGATTGGTTACGACAATTTGGTATTTGAGTTCTCCGTTACAGACCTCAAATAGCTTGAAATAAGTGAGCCTTTCAAATTCTGATATTGCTTTACATTAAATAAAAGGAAAATGACTTATTTGAATTTGAAAAAAACATGTGTTTAATATTTCAGACAAAACAGAAAAGAATTTTACAGATAAGTTTAAATTAAAGGAATGTTAAATGAACATATTTTTTCCCAACATCCTTCAACATTCAATGATCAAACCGTATGCTGTACTAAATGTTGAAATATAGCATTGTTAGCATAAGTCAATTTTTCTTTGGTGCGTTTCTTTTTCCTTTCGTATATTTAACCAAAGTACTGAAAGTACTGAGAATGTAAGGTTTGATAGGAAACTTTCAGACTGTATGATTGTTTGCACGATTGCTAGACATTTAACATTTCCAAAAATTTGACATAGTTTTAGCCAAATTGGCGCTCTTGGGCCACCTACAGAAATCTTAGAGGCTCGATCCATTCCAAATACATTGTGATCAATTGTCATTAAACTGTTTCAAATCTAGACTAGAATATTATTTTATGAAATTGCTGATGGATAGACAGATTTGTGTTGTATGGCCAAGCTGTCACTCAAGATGACCTCCATGTCTAAAATTATGTCATTTACAGAGTGGCGTGTATTAAGTAGTCTTCCGGGAACAAGATGCACAAGAGGGCCTGCCTGTATCACTCTACTGGCTTCAATAGTCAAAGGCCTACTGGAAAACAATTTTTAAAAAAATCAAAGGCTAGATAACTCTGATGTGTCTAGTCTGATGCAACTGGTTTTGAACTTGTCCAAGTTCAGTGGCGTAACCTAGAAAACGCATTGTGCTGCAGGGACAAATAACTTAACAAGAGGCACTATCCGTTGATTCAACTTCGCTATGTCTGTCCCATACATTGAAAATAAACTTTACTACTAAAAAATAAAAATACAAATTTATAGGAGGAAGAAAGAATTGAAACTGACTATAAGTAAATACAAGGGTAAAAGTGGCCATAGTTTTGATAAAAAAACAACAACAACAAGAAACAGAACAGAACCTAGCTGGACGAAGTAGATTAAAATGCCACACTCATGTGCAGTTTCATGATTTAGTCGATTTCGAAATACATGGTTACAAACAAAACATTTAATCTTTTTGTAAGTACAGTGCCCGAATTCACCAAACATTACTGAGAAAATGAATAGACTCCATAACATATTTTTGAAAATATACATAAAAACATTTAAAATATGCACGCAAATTAAACTAAACATCAAACAAGATGCAACTTGTCATTATGAATGAAAACTCAGATAATTTGGAGCGTGACACATGTTATGAATGAAACTCAGATAATCTGGAGCTTGACACATGTTATGAATGAAAACTCAGATAATCTGAAGCTTGACACATGTTATGAATGAAAACTCAGATAATCTGAAGCTTGACACTTGTTATGAATGAATATATTTTGATCAGAATCTGGTAAAACACGGGCTTTCCAAATTAGATGACGTCATGACGTCACAACGGTCAGTGATGTGGCCATTTTGGATGACGTCATGTTGTTAAAACTGTCAGCGTTGACTGAGAAAGACACTGATTGATTGTATAGTAATATATAAATATCACATTCATGAGAGGGTGATAGTAAGAATGTTCACCCTGAGGATATGATTATCGCCCGAGGCGAAGCTATCACCCTCTCATGTGATATTTATTTTATTATACCGAAATCCCCTCGGGCAAAAACAAGATTAATTTTCAGTACCGATTTCACTTTGCCAGACTTTTTTTCTAAAAGTTGCTTTGAATGTATATCGTTGGATCGGAAATGACGTAACTAAGAAAATGAGTGGTGGTTTATTGAAATCGGCTTTGAAGTACTTTTGAAGTTATGATGAGTTAAAAATAGCAATTTCGCCATACTGAGCTGATGACGTCACCGAAACAGCGCGCATCCAAGCTGCGCATGTGATAATTTTTTTACTTTTTACTATCACCCTGCGATTTACTATCACCCTGTACTATCACACTCGCGTGAGATAGTAAGAAATTACACATTGTTGTCTATGGGGATTTAGCATGGGCGTCTTATGTGAGGTATAATAAAACAACTTAACACATGCGATCAGTGAAAAAAAGTTTTTTAATAACATTTGGTACGTCATTGACGTCAAGAGGCCATGACGTAGAGACACGTGTTAACGTCCTTGCACAACTAGTAGTCCACTCAGCCTGTGAAATTGTACCACTCAGCATCAAACTTATTGCAACAGAAATGATCGATTTACTGATTTCCTGATAGTAACATATATTGCGAAAAAACACAAAAAAGTCTAGAAAAATCTAGATAGGGGAAATAAGTTTTTTTTATAGCTCCTATATTTACGCTTTTCATAAAACACCATCAGATTTAGAGTTATTTGTAGCTGCTGAATTTTATTTGGAATAAGACATTTTAATGATGTATTACACTATTAAGACCTTAATTAATCATAACAAATACATTTTTGAACAATTACAAAATACAGGTATATTTTAACGCTGTTTGTTGAAAAGTGAATTACCCCACCCACTGAAAATCACAATAGAGAAATTGCATATCAAAGGTAAAGTTATGTTATATGCATTTCTTATTACAGTTTAGGACAAATACTCAAATTAAGATTGATGATGAAGTGTTGGGTTAATATATTATCCTCTATATGGTAGCCGTCGGCATTGTCGGCAGCTATTAATATCCCATTGTTAGCATCATTCCTTGATAATTATTTTTGGAAGAGTGAAAAGTAAATACTGAAATTAAGATTGATGGTGAAGCGCCGGTTGTTGGGGTGGGGGTGGGGTGTTTGGGTGGAAGGCGGATAATATATTGACCATTATATTGTAGCTGTCGGCAATCATTTATTAATCCATTGTTAGCCTTATGTTAGTCTCAATTGTGATTATCATAAACTGCGCACAATTATTGAACATACCATATTAATAGTCATAATAGAGCTGAAAGGTTTTTAGACAATTCCTTACATATGACTAACTGTTCCTACACAAAACTATCACAGCACCATGGGTAAATATCCTTATATAGTTTAGCATATTATACTATATTAATTGATGTTGCAGCATTATACTTTAAGTTATACTACTTCTATGCCATAATTCGCAATGTTAATTACTAGTTAATCAATAACTCATAGCTTTCACTATTGAATGCTAATGCCAGATCAATACAACATCACAAAAAGACCATCACAAAAAGCTTGAATACCCGAATTACCGATTTATATATCATTTACATTTGCATTATTGATTTGCATGAGCATTAGCCCTTTTTAGAGTTGATCATTATAGACACATGATATGTTACCCCACCCAGTCACATTATACTGATACTAGGCCAACCAAACCTAGGACTACCCTTTATATGCTGATATGCTGAGCGTCAAGCAATGGAGCTACTAGTATCATTTTCTAAAGTCATTGATATGACCAGGCCGGGTATTGAACCCACGACATTCTGCATGCGAGGCGGATGCTCTACCATTACGTCACCACTGTGGTTCTTAGCATTTGTAATATTTTCATGACATACTGCAAGGTGAGGTGAAGTACTAATACTTCCTAATTACAAGTAGTTTGTATTAATGTTTTAGGCATAGATATACACAATTTACCGTTCTGATCTATGCAAGAGCTATATCAAGACACTACCACAACATATCCTGGTCACCACTTATTATGAATAGTGATATTTTCAAGAATGAAAGTCATATTACAAAAGCACTAGTAGAGGATGCTGACATTTGAAACCTCTTCACTTATGTTCTCATAGTAAACTATTATTAAATTAGTCCATAATTTTGAGAAGAAAACTTATCTTAGGCAGTAAATATTACCACCAAATTTCGTGTTTTTATCTGATTTCCCTTATGATTTTGATCTAAATTTACTTATTTTGGTATGCTAACTTTTTAATGTGTGTTGATACATGTTTGTCATGTATGCACTACCTATACTGCAAAATGACCCGTTGGGTCAGCTTCACAGTAAGCAAGGTCATTCATAGGACACAAGGCAAAAGTGCACTAGTTCTTAGATGTGTTCGTGATATTAAATTGAAATAATAAATTTGGCATATGTTTCAAGCTATTATTTTATTCTATTTAGTTGATTGCGTATGCTCCTAAGTTATAAGTCTTCCACAGACTATGTTGACTATTATGTTAACTATTTGATTTTGCGTTTGTATTAACATAGTCTGGCTGTACGTTACTGTAAGGCTCTATGCATATAAACAATTAACAATACACAAGTAAAATGTTAAAGAAGTAACCCGCCAAATAATGGCAAAATAACACTACAAAACTGTTTGTTAAAACTCTATCCATGTGTTCAGGTCATATACTTATGCATATGTACCGTAAAATACCCGTGATTGAATATGCGTAAAAAATAATTATGAGTTGATAACTCTTAATTTGACGCTGCAGTTTTGGAGTTTGTCCTGGCTGGTTAAAGCCGTTTATATTGTGTCTATATAATTAGAATTCTCAAAATGGTTTAATTATATACAGGTTTAGAAACGGTGTATATATGTTATACAACTGCCACTTGAAGGGACTTTAACATGCCATAATCTGACCCAAAAGTATATTCCAAGGAGTAGGGGTCATACTGGGGTTATATTGCCAAAGTCCATGCAAGTCAAATTTGTTACAAGGGACAGTATACATTTACGTGATCACAGTTATAATCTAAAAGTCAAATTTGTTACAAGGGACAGTATACATGTAAGTGATCATAGTTATAATCTAAAAGTTGTCGTATTATGACTATACTTTTGTATTGACAATAGTTTGGGCGCAAAAATACTGTAATTTTGTATTGCAAATAAAAAAAACCACTAACACTTTAGAAAATTACTAGATAACTTAATTACCATGAGTTTTCAATATGGGATTTCTAGCCTGAGTGAGAGTTTGCATAAACAAACTAGTGCGCTAGCATGTGTTTGTTTATTTGAACGTATTTTCATGAGTATCATCACTCGGTATTGAAAAACTCATGGTAATATTTACTTATCTCTCTCCAAAGTTATTATCAAAGAAGCTTGGATCACAGAGATCATATTTTTCTAGCAGAGAATGCATAAAGTTTATGTAAGTCAAGTAATAAGAAGGATCCTAAATCAAGGTATTGTTTTATCAAGCACAGTCAGATATGTACATATATAGATATGTGTGTTCTTAAAGCTTCGTCAGTCATACTGCGACTACCTAATGCTTTTCACAATAACAGTTCCTGTGCAGATAACGTGTTTCTGTTGCAAATACTTAAAGAAATATCATTGTATTGCCAAAGACTTGGGTATTTCTAGTTGCCGACAATGCCAACGATTATCATACATTAGTCAATGTTTCACCCCCAGTGCTTCATCGTCGATCTTATTATGAATGTTTACACAACAATGTTCTATGAAACTGATTATAACACAGTTTTACATTGAAATGCAGATCCATTGTAATTAAGTGGGTGGGATAATTCAATATGCGAATTTTAAGAAACAGTGTTAAAATAGGCATTTATATGCATTGTTCATTCACACTTTTCAATTTTTATTATTTAGCTTTGTCTTTATATTGTAATACCTCATTGAAATGTATTATTCGTAACACAATATTGCAGATATACATATACATAAACCTGCAGTGATTTTATGAAAAATGCACATTTTCGAGCCATGAAAAATCTTATTTCCCCTATCTAGATTTTTCTAGACTTTTTTATGATTCTTTGCAATATGTGTCTCTATCAGAAAATCATTTCTGTTGCAATTAGTTTGATGTGGGTTCACTGGCTGAGTGGACTATAGACACCGATCCCTACAATCTCAGAAAGATTTGATCAAATCCAGTGTTAAATACAGAATATATAACGACAAGATTTCTATATGTACTATATTTCAACAGAATAACAATCCAGTGGTGTCTAATGTGTAAACATGTTTTTTTATTTCATCTTATCATTAATAATAATTCACTGACATCGTGAATCACTAAAACCCTTTTGAAATAGTTGTTGCTATATACAATTATACATAATAAATATATTGAAACAACTCTAATTATATTGAAACAACTTTCCCCCCTGAAATCTCGTTTAATTTGGGCTCTTTGCGCGAATATAACACTCTCAAGCGAAGGTGTATGTGACGTCACATCGTGTTTCCCTTTGATGAGAAAACACCTTGCAAAAACTCGCTTGAAAAATGAATCGCCCACAACTCATACATAACGAGATTTTCGTAGAGTTTCTCGACCTGTATTTTTGCATTATAGTTCCTTTCAGCATCCAATACGTCCGTCTAGCATTGATCAGCATGCATGTACGACTTGAATAAATACTGATAAAGGTGATCCTTTGAGAGCAACAAACACAATTCAGAGAATAAAGCAGCAGACTCGGTTTTATTGAGTCTGTTCATGAGAAGTAATGAAAAAAGCAACACTTCTCACGCCCCCTAGCACCGGCTTAAGCCTCGATTTATGAGAAGAAATGTAGGTTATCCGCCAGATGGCGATGAGGAGGCGCCAAAAGCAATGATGTGATAAATCAAATGAGCATTGTCTGATATGATATAAAAGGAAATTCAGTTTGAATAGTAATACACTGAACAAAAAAGGAAACGTCTGCTAATGTTGATGTTGATTGTCTAGACAACAAAACAGGAAACAATTAATGATGTTTTAAGAATAATTAGATAGACCGCCAACAATTGTCCAAACCGTCAAAGATGTTTTTGAAAAGTTCAGTACACAAGGGATTTAGCCCTCTTTTTCTTAAAACATGTATTTTGGCCACAAAAACAACAAATTAAATCTACGCAAATTACCGATTTTTTTCCGAGACAAAATTCACTATACTGAGTATATTCCTCAACAAAAAAAATCACAAAAAAAAGACATAACACAGATAGTGTAGATGGCAGCTTTTGATTATCAACAATGATCAAATTACCTCCCTTTAACATTTCCATATCATCGATAAAAGATTATTGCTTGGCAAATTGAAACTGTTTAATTGGATATTTAATACTCACTTAAGTGTGCTTAGAAACATCAAACATTGTTTTATTAAAACGCCGTTTAAGCTTTTATACGCCCTCAATAACTGGTCTATGGAAATAAGGTGACGTGGACGTGTTTTTATGTCTGGATATAGCTCGTTTTTCGTCAAAAGTAACATTCAAAATCTATTCTAAATTGTTAGTTGTGGTGGATACATGTCGTATGGGTCATAAGAAGAAGAGTAAAACTGACAATAAACGCAAGCATAGTAGTGACAATACAAGAAGTGGTCATTTAAAAAGCGCCGTAATGGCCGTTCGCCGGTGGACAAACAAAGTGATCAGTGTCAAGATGATGTAAGTGTGAGCCAGTCATTACACATGGCTAATGCAGTTCTATTTGACGATTTTTTATCTATGGACAGCTTTGTCTTCGCAACTGACATGTCGGAAGACACTTCGCCTAAGGACAACACTTTGCCTAAAGAGCTTATTTCTCCAGGACCCATACCCAATACCCACCCACCGTCATCACATTGCAATCATCAGGGTCGCACACGGATTCAGTTGAGGACTATTTAAAACGCATCGAAACCAAGCTCAGCCGTGAGTTATCAACTCAGAGACTTAATACGCTAGATACTATAGAAGCCAAGGTCAGTAACTTTGAGTTAGATTTGAGAAAACTTTGGGCATTTGTATATGCTCAAAATAAACCAATGGACGAAAGAATGTCTTCCACCGATGATCATGTTGACAATCTAGAATTTGCCTTGGGTCAAGCACAAAGCGATATTTCGAGTTTTCGGAAGGACCAGTCCAAAATTCGGGACGATTTATTATATGTGCAATCACAAAACACGCGTAATAATTTGATTTTCGGCAACATAACGGAACTTCCCAACGAAACGCACGAACAGACTGAGATCCAGTTGCGTCAGTTCTTTGTTGACAGATTAAAAATCTCTCAGTATATGGCCACCAGTATGAAATAGAGCTTGTGCATCGTATTGGTCAGCGAGATGTGAGAAGTAACCTTAATAATGAGCTTTATTTAAACCATTTACGAGAATCATACAATTGCGATTGTGGTTCTGCAGTAGTAGACGCTGAACACTTTTTTTTCAACTGTAACTTATTTCGTACACAACGGCTTCGTTTGTTTCAGTCAACTCGTACATTTCACCCATTAAATGTAAATACAATACTTTTTGGTCGCGAACACTTCTCGGATGACGATAATCAAATTATCTTCGAAGCAGTGCAAAATGTACATAAGAGAAACACAGAGGTTTGCCTAGATTTAGATTTACTTTTGCAACTCATGCTGATTGACTCTCTTCTTTCGAACTTGACACACTCTCTATACTTCTTTTTTCCTTTTTTTTCACTAGTTCCTTATTTTTCTTTCTCACTACCTTTTCTCTAATCATGATGTTATGTGCAAGTTATATATATTTACCTATGTAATAATTGTCTAACTTTGTGTGTATACCATTTTGTCGGGAAGGGCATTAACTATGTTGTAAGAACTTGTAGCCCAATCCTTTTGCGATTATATATTGGTAATAAAATATGTTTAAATCAGATGTGAGGAGTAAACACACTCGCAAGTTTGTCGCCAAATTTAGCTATTTTAAGGATCGTGAAATGGTGCGCCGACAGCGTGAAAATTTAGAAAATACTGACTACTTTATGCATGAGCAATTTCCGCCAATTTCCGCCGGAAAATGCTGCGCGCAGGAGGGCATATATTCCGGCACTTAAGGCCGCGAAAAGGCAGAACAAGAGGGCGTAGTTAGCCTACGACACCTTTTACATACACGGTGTTCCGGTCCGTGATGGCAACGTCGCCGGCACACAAGTTCCTGCTGATCGAGATTAACGCCGCGATGAGGGTGAACTTTCTGTTCTCTCGTGGAACGCTAATGGGCTTAATCGGTCCAAATTAGAAGACATTCATTTTATTAATAAAGTCTCTAATTATGATATCAGGTTTGACATTGATGATTATAAATGTTATAATTTGTATAGACATTTCAAAATCGCCGGTCTAAACATTGTAGCGGTGGTATAGATTTATACATTAAGAATAGCATTTCCAAGGGTATACAAAACCATTTTAACGCGATTGTTTGGTTGAGGCTCGATAACACATTTTTTAATATAAGAGAAACGTATATATTTGTAGCAGGCGATTATATATGGCCTGAAAATACAACTGCTTACCATTCTATTACTGATGATTTATTTGATTTGTTGCCAGGGCTGGCGTGGCGCAGTCGGTAGCGCGGCGGATTTGTAACCGGAGGCCCCGGGTTCATACCTCCGTGGTGCCACTGAGTTCCGTCGGTGTGTCCTTGGGCAAGACACTTTCCCTTAGCCTCGTCCGTCGGATGGGGACGTAAACCGGGCGGTCCCGTGTATCGGTCTATCCTCCGAGCACGTTAAAGAACCATAGGAATCTATTCGATAATAAGAGTAGGGCAGGTATCCGGATTCCTATGTATCCTTCCCCTTTCTCTGGGGCGGCTCTAAATAACCTATACTGTGTTGATGAGCCGTTAAACAACATTCAATTCAATTGATTTGTTGCCGATTGATATATGTATGTACGAATCACGTGGTATAGTATTGTTAACGGGCGATTGGAACGACGGGTCGGTAATGGGAAAAAAAAAGATTATATCGGGTGTGATCGATTCGTTGATTTTATTGACATCGATATGTACTGTTCAGACGTTTATCTATGGACTCGGTACACAAAACCACGGGATTAGTTTAACTTTAAAAATATTTAGTTTACATCGATTGCGAAACAAGTTCTTGCAACTTAGATTAATCACTCTCGATGGCTTCCTGGGTAGAACCAGTACTAAGCAATGTGGATTAATTATCTTGCTCAATGATAAATAACCTGGCAGAGGCGGGGATCGGACCCACGACCTCTCGATCTGGAGCTCGGTGCTCTACCACTGGACCACGCACTCCACTAATTAACGGGATTAAACTCCTCTATCTGTGTAAGTCCAATTGCCTACGGCTTGAAAACGGACGGCTCGGTAATGACTTTAATTCAGGCTGCTATACTTATGCATGTACTAACGTTTCAACCGTTATTGATTATCTGTTAGTGCGGGCGCATGATTTTAATATTATACACAATTTTAAATTCGAACCATTTAATGAATGGTCGGACCACGGTCCTATTTCATTTGATATTCTAAGTAATACACTTCGCGAAATGGATGATGGTTTCTATGAACGAATACGAAAACGATGGGAGAATGACCTGCGTGATGACTTCAGGCGTGGTCTTATGCGCAACTACCTGCGCTTAACACTATTACAAATAATACCAATTTTAATAGCAAAACTGAAGTCTACTTGTGTATTGAAAATTTTACAAATGTTATTAAAAGCGTTGCTGAGCCATTATTTTGCAAACATGAGATCGTATATAATAAACCACATGTTAAAGGTGTTTTATGTAATAAAGCCGAAAAGTTCGATACTGAATGTATTAACGCTAAACGTACAAGCTACGAATACATATAACATGCATAAAAGCGATGCTCATAGGGGAGAAATGTTTAGTGAAACATTTCTTTATAAAAATATTGTTAAAAAAAAGAAACGTCGTTATGAACGTGTAAACATGAACAATATCGAACGCCTGTGTCATTGCAAAGCTAGAGATTTCTGGAAGCATTTTTCAAAGAAAAAGAAATCTTCGCAAGGTGATATAAGTACGCATGAGCAATGATTTTTCTACTTTAAATATGGATCTTCCTGATGTTGTCAATGAAGGTGCGGAGACGTTCTGTAATAATCACGATTTTGACGACAATGATAGTATTTTTGATAAGCTAGATGCACCAATAACTGTGCGAGAAATAGAATTTATTATACACATACAATATCATTTGCAGGCGATCAACTGCTTAACGAATATTTTACAGAAGCATCAGATATTCTATTATCACATCTGGTAGATATTTTTATCATATTTTAAATACAGGGCTATTCCAAGAGCAATGAATGGAGGTTTTTATTACCCTTGTTTTCTGTTTCTCAAAAACATTTACTGGTATTTTAAATAAAAGAGTGTCGGACTGGGCCAACGGAAATAATGCATTGTGTCCGACAGGTGTCGCTGCACGATTGACCTGTGTGATTCTGCGCAAAGCATGCCGGTAATCAATGGCGGTGTAAACAATAATACCGTCTGCTGCGAGTCATATTTTGAGGAGGACTGGCCACTATCTTCTAATTTTGACAGGTTTCTATATACGTTCCCATGTCAGATCCATAATTAGACCAAGATCTGTCACAAGTTGACCGATATAATTTATTTAATAATTTGTCGCTACCTCGTGAGTAGCTCGTGGCTAATTAGCATAATGCCTATTTATAAATCGAAAATGAAAGTACTTCAAAAGTCATGAAAGAGAAAGCGTTATGTTAAGACGATAAACTGATGGTAAATAAAAGCATTAGGTTGTACTTATTAAACTTTGAACTTCTGTGTTTGTACAAACAAATAATTTGTTACAAAATGATTTATAAACAATTTATTGAAATATAAAGTTATCCGTTGGCGGTTATGCGTATGCGTATGTAGACAAAAGCCATATTTTGCTCGGTAATGCGTCTTAGTATAGAGGCCTAGCGTCAGTTGTGACGTAGCCGGTGTATGTATAGAACGGAAATAATGTTATTAGCGATGCTCAATTTGGGTTTAGAAAACATCGCTCTACTACTGATGCAATATTTGTGCTTAATGCCATTGTTAGTAAAAGCCTTAATGAAAATTGTCGCCTACCGTGTGCGTTCATAGCTTTTAAAAAGGCATTCGATAGTATTTATCGCAACGGGCTCTGGTATAACTTAAGTTTAAAGGTGAAATATAGCGTGTCTGTTGAGCATATATTCTGAAATATATGTATATAATGTACAATCTGGTCAAATATTACACTTATTGGTTGTCCCGTTTTGTCACAGTAGCCAAGTATACATCATAGCGCACACGCTCTGAGTTTCGCCCTTTTTGAAGACAGTTGTCACGAGACACGTGACGTCGTTGGTACTATGCGATTAGCGGCTCCGCATTACGTCTGCATTGTCTATGTAGGACTACGTTTTATGGTACGTGTTAAAAATGCCGTGTGCTGTTGCTTATGGCAAACGTGTGCATACAAAAGGACAATATAATGATATCAGTTTCTTTCGTGTTCTAAACCAGGTTAATGATTAAGATTCGAAGTGTGGGTGGACCGCTGCCGACGAAAATCGCCCGTCTCGTCAAAAAAGTGGGAATCTTCGAAAGACGCGCGAGTTTGTAAAAACATTTTGAATTGGATTCGTGGTTCGTCCATCCTTTGGTTTCTTTTTCGTTGAATTTGGAGAACAGACGGCCATGCCGATTAAAAAAAAGCAGCGGTACCAACAATATTACAAAAATGAGAAGTGCTTAACCCCGTCGTCTCCGAGCAAGTTATATTCGCCGATTCAACCGACGTTGAGGAGTAAATTAATAAATGAGGTAACATAAAAGTTTTTGTTTTATTATCTTAGCACTTCATCGGGTATACGTATGCTAAATTGTAGAAAGGTATATAGTTTAAATCTTTATATACACCGTGATTGTTTCGCTGTTAAATTAGAAGCATGCGTCTTTACGTGAATCAGTCAAGAACTGACGGCGCTAATATAATGTAGCCGTCTTTTTCAAAAGATTGCTAAAGACGGTTCAGCATATAAATTTAAATGAATCCGGTGAAAGTAGCACTGTGTATTTGTTTCAATATATATTTTGTAGCTTTTTTTTTTTAACTATATACCCTCTTTTGCCAATAGTGTTATAGATCTAGATGTATTTATATATTGCCGTCCGTCTACATATATCGGTCTCTGGATTTTAAAAAAATATGACAAAATACAAGGCAGAAAATTGATAATGTTACTAGCTATTATATCAGTTCAGTAATGTTTTATGGCAAAACAATAATGGCTTTTAGCTCATGCAATAAGTAAAATAAGTGCCTTATAAGATATACTTATTTTTATATAATTATTATGGTAAATTTGATTTGTTGGGTCTGTGGTTTCGATCTCTACATGTACATAATGCATAATATGGTGCTCATAGTACATTTGGCTATATTATTTAGATCATAGTATGTTTATCTCTTTGTGCGCGATAAACTAGTTTCCCACGCATCCTATATCCGTCTTATGCAGAACGTGGCTCGCCGCGGGGGTATTACACCTATCACGGAATTGCAATAAACAGGAAATGTGTTATAAAACTATGTTTCCCTAAATGGTGCTGCTTTTGTCATAAACCGACGTATGTACCCTAATTAGGCTGTACTTCAATAGGGCAATAATTAATTAGTCGGTGTGTGGTGTATTGTTAGTTGGGGGCACGTGGAGAGCGTGTCATACTGCAAATCTAAATCTAATACGTACCACACCTCGAGTGTTTTGGTCACCAGGTTGCGAGCACTTATGGCATATATATATATGCTCCCTGGTACTATAGAAATTAGATGCTGTGATATTAGGGCTTTCCGCATTTCAGCGGAAAGACCTATTGAGTTCGTTCTGTTTCTTCTTATTCTTCTATCTTCTTGTGACCGTCACTTTTCATAGCTATATTGGTCGCATGTCTTCACAATTTTACGCAGTGTTAGAGCTCAGGCTGGAATAGTGTCCCGAAGCTTTTGGGGTCATGACGTCATTTAAGATGGCAAGATGGTCGCCAGTGACGTCATCAGACAAATCTTGTTATCACTAGATCTCAAACATTTATTGTCCGATTTAAATGAAACTTTCACAAGAAGGAGAGTTCAGGGTCTAGTTGTGCATGAATGTCAAAACGTGTCTCTACATCATAACCTCCAGACGTCAGTGACGTCACAATGTTATCAAAAATTCGTTTTTTTCATTAATTGCATTTTTTAAGGAGTTTTATTGTAAGATCCGTCAGTGTCATCATCTTAGTCGATGCTGACAGTTTTAACGTCATGACGTCATCTAAGAAATCTTGTAATCGCTATATCTCCTGTATTTATTATCGGATTTTGATGCCACTTTCACAGCCTATAGGGAATTAGGTTGAGTTGTGCAAGAATGTCAAAAATGGTCATGACGTCATCAAAGATTTTAGCACTATATCTCAAATATTTATAGTCGGATTTGATTGATACTATCATAGATTGAAGAGTGTAGGGTCTAGTTGTGCAAGAATGTAAAACATGTCTCTAGGTAATAACGTTTTGACGTCAGTGACGTCATAATGTTATGAAAATCCGTTTATTTCACTGATTACATTTTTGAAGTTCTTTTACTGTATTATCCATCAATGTCATTGTCTCAGTCGACGCTGACAGTTTTAACGTCATGACGTCATCCAAAATGGCCGCCAATGACGTCATTTAAAAAATATTTTAATCGCCATATCTCCTTCATTTATCGGAGTTTGATAAAACTTTCACAGTTTGTAGATATCAAAGTCTAGTTGTGCTATAATGTGGAATGTTGTCATGTCGTAATCAAAGATGGCCGCCAGTGATGTCATAAATGAACTATTGTTTTGTCTATATCTTCTCTATTTATTATCGGATTTGAATAAAACTTTCACAGATTGTAGAGTTCAGGGTCCGGTTGTGCAAGAACGTCATACGGTATCCCGACATCATGACAACATGACATCACGGTCAGTGACGTCAAAATATTCATTTTTTTTCACTGATTGCATGTTCGAAGTTATTTTCGTGATAAATCAATCAGTGTCTTCGATAACTATGACAGTTGTGACGTCATGACGTCATTAAGTCAGGAAAGCCCGTTTGATCATGTTCTGATCAAAATCTATTTTATTTATGTTGTTATTTTATTTTATTTTATTGTTATCATTTATGTGAAAAATAAACACGTACTAAATATATTTGTTCAATGTCTGCTCGTATTTAGACCATGTTCATGCATTCGGAATATACTGCATTTCGCGCTAAGTGTACACTATTCAACTTTTATAATCGGGCTCCCAGGTTTTTGAAAATAACACAAATGCTCAAAACAGGAAATCACCGAAACACATACGAATATTTTAATAAGTTTATCAACAATGTAATTTGAAAAAAAAAAGATTTCAGATTACATTGTTAATAAACTTAATAAAATATTGGTATGTGTTTCGGTGATTTCTAACTTTTAGTATTTGCAGGGAAGTATACGTATAAGTATAAGTTTTCCCTCTTAGATATTTTACGATTTTTTAGCAATGCCTGTTCGCCTTTTCGATTTTTATCTTTAAAAACATATTTTCACTAAATAGCATAGAATACATCGTATTTATAATGGTATTTAATAATTAAAAACATATCAAGAGCGGATTTGTTGATTTAGGACAATGTTCATCTTTAAGGGGTAAAACTCAACGAATAATTCGTGATATGTATTCTAAAGTTAAAGCCCACGTGAGAGGCTGTAAAACATATTCAGACTAATTTGAGTGCTCGGTTGGCTTAAATCAAGGGGAGGTAATGTCTCCGATATTACTTTCACTATTTCTAGAAGATATAGAACTGTTTTTAATGAATGATGTTAATTCTGGTATAAATCTTGATGATAATTCTTTTATTCTTATGTTATTTGCCGATGACAGGGTGATAGTAGGTAAATCACCCAATGACCTTCAGAAAGTTCAGATCTTCTACATTCTTATTATAGTAATTGGGGACTACATTGGGGACTTCAAGTAAATCCCGATAAAAGTAAAAATGTTGTTTTTAGAAAACGAGGTCAATCATAAATGACGAAAAATGGACATAGATAAAATACCAATTGGAACGGTAGACCATTTCGGTTATCTTGGTCAAACCAAGAAAAATTAGCTGGTAAAGGTTTAAAAGCACTAAATACTTTACTTGTTAATATACGTAACTATTCATTGAAACCTAGTACAATATGTCAGCTATTTGATGACTTCGTTAGCTCTATACTAAATTATGCTTGTGAAATAAAGAAATTGAAAAAAACTCACCTAAAGTTCCTTATATCTCTGTTGCATGTAAAACAATGTAAAACAATCTACTTGTAATGCTGCTATATATGGTGAGTTGTGTAGACTGTCACAAAGGTAAAACTAATGGGGTTTCTCGTGTCAATACATTGTTAAATGATACCGTTTTTTTGTTGTGTGGTACAACTCAGATGGAGTTAATTAACTTACTTTTCATCTTTTGTTCAAGCAAAGAATAATCGATCAATTTGTTCAATCACGGAACAGACTATAAGACCACTTTCAGTTATGAGTATTATCTAGATAAAATACCACAGAAGTGTCATACTGCACGTACTAAGCTAAGACTGTCCTCGCATCAACTGCAAATTTAATCGTTATGGTGTTAACAGAATCGACCATGATCAACGCTACTGTTTCATTTATAATTCCGGTGATCTAGAAGACGAATACCACTTTATTTGTATACCTCAGGCTTACACTGACATTCGAAAACAATATATTAAATCACGTTACTTTGTTAGAATGAATGAATGATGTTTTACGGCACGTCGACACATACATAGGTCATATTGTGCGCAAAAACCGAAGATGAAGAAATTAAGTGGTAATTAAAAATTAATGTAAATATATAAAGATAAAACTATTAAAAATAAGGGAGCATATGGTAGTAATATAAACTATATATGTAAATCAACAAATGCTCGTCAACGGGTATATAAACAAGTACATACATATAAGAACAAATTATAATGATTTATATAGTCTGATTTCTTTTAGGAAATCTAAAACAAGACTAAAATCTATAGTATCAAATAACTCTTTCATAGTATTAACATTGTAGTACCTTTGACGCATAGGACCAAAGTCTACACATTCCAGCAAGATGTGTTTGACCGTTAACGGTGCAGGGTATACATTCTGGTAATTACTCACCTTGCAATGAATGTTACTTTGTTGGACCAAGCGTTTGTAAATTTATTGAGCTAATGCAGTCTGTTAGTTTTTTTGTCATCTCAAAACTACGGAAACGTATACAGACCCCATTAAAATGAATTACTTCAAATCGATAAATCAATAAAAAGTGTATGTGTTTTATCTAACGTAAGATATAAGCGAAAGTTATTATATATATATATATCTTTATTCGTTGAAATAGATAAGTTGCACAAGACTGAGTGTGTTCTACTGCCAGCAAAATATAAAATAAAGTTAATAGTGTACATGTATAGGCTTATACTGACATAAATAACTCCCAAAACTGAGTCAGTTAGTGTGTTATATCTTAATTGTTATATAATACATTCAGTTTAGACACCTTATTTATTTAAAATAAGAAGATATACATATAAAATAACTCTTTTTACGTGTCTTGTAGCTGACTTGAAATGTAACATAGTACTCAGTTTTTACAACTAGTAATATAAATCTACACATAAAGTAACTCTCGGAACTTCACGTGTATCTTCCTTCAAATATAACACACTCATTTTTATAACTTATTTATGTATGTCTATATATACATTTTCTATACTACCGGATATATTATATGTTCTATAAATGAGTCGTTACAATTATCTATCTCAGTTTTTAGCATGGTGAACTTGTTCACCAAGCTTTAGTAACCATCTTTTTTCACGAATCCTAACAACAGCCTCACTGATGAATCGACGCATTGCCTGAAAAGAAGACCCATATTTTAACAGGTATTTCTTCTTATCTGGTGCGGATACAAATAAGATAATGTCATTTAGAAATTTCAAATAATTTCCTCGGTACATTGTTTAAGTTATATATTGTTTATGTAGCTATTTCATCTATTGTTCCATCGTTTAGCTGTGCGTTCTATAAATAGATCAATCATCATCACGTGATCATCACGTGATCTTGCGTAAAATATATTCATACGCTGTATTGCTCTCCTAGGATAGTGTATTGAGATTTGTAACCAGTTAAATTTATAATTTATTTCTCTTGCAACACCATCACACGCATATCTTCCATCTTTCTTGGATTTATATATTTAAGAAATATACATGGCCTTTATAGTATTCATATTTAATAGCTTTGGTCAATAATGGTTATCGCATAAGCTACTATCCTTTGTAAAAAGTTGTTGCTGCCAATTCTCCGGAAAAAGATTTTTAGCTTACTTTGTAGTACGCTGTGTAATATTCTTAAGTTTTTACCTCCCTTGCTATAAAGCTAAAATTACTGATTCGGTAGTAAAATAATCCTGAATACTTGTACCAATCGTGTCGGCGAGACCGAATGCAAATCAACAAGATCTGACTGGGTATAGATCCCGAGTGACTATTTTTTAGACTTCGGGTCAATTCGGACACTCCGGTTTTAGAATAAGTCTCATTATGGATTGTAACGGAATGTAAGTTCAGTCGGGTGAGCGGCAGTCCCAGAAAATTATAAAACGAGCGGGATGGGTTCGAATCTGAACAGGACCCAGTTGTTTTATTTTAATTATATATTTTTTTTTATGTAAAAAGTTTAATTCATGCCCAATGGTCTTATAAGGGGTACATAGGATTTTTTCTAGAAACATCTTAAATTATAAAATTGTCCCAGTTCACGATATAAATCACTATCAATCAAAATGTGAAACTAGAACCATTCTGTTAATGTCTAAAGTATCAGAACACCATATAGCTAGGGTAATCGCAGGTAATATGCTGAAATTAACCCTGGTGCGTCACCTAGGATAGCACGTATTACTGTGCAGAATGAATTTCTTTGCAAATAAGAGATTTTATAGGCTCATTATGTTTTGGTCATGTATATTAAAGATATTAATATTTGTCAATTTTATATCGGACACCTAGACCCCCATACAAATCCTGATGTACTCCCTTTAGGACTTAAGTCGGAAAACAATTGTGTGTGTGTGTGTGGAGAGTGAGGGATTTTTTTAAAGATTTTTACGACATTTATATTTGCGTCAATTTGGTAGAGGTAGAGGTAGACATCATCCATCTGTTTTGAAACCAATTCGTAGAACCACATTCATGCCGCGCGTTAGTGAGTAACTGTCAAAGATTCTTCAATGTGCAAACGTGGAACACGCGGGACTCGAACGTATGACTGTAGCATTGAGAGATATACATTACACAAACAAGAGTAGATCTAAACACAAATATGTTACACTTTAACACCTGTGAAGATATAGTTCAGATATGAAGAAGCGTTTTGGAGATTATTTTTCATTATAACCAATCATTCTTTTTGTTCCCTTCTTTATTCCTGTATATACTTTACCTTATCTTGTTTTAATCGCCTTACTTCCAGATACATTAAACAATGCATTGATGTATTATTACATGCAATGATGTGGTATTATTATTATTAAGAAGAGTTGACATATTTTCAGTCCATCCATGTCATGCGTGATTGGAAAGAAACCTTCCATTACATAGATGCACAAATCATAGTTCACCATGCTCCCAGAACCTTCGGTACTTTGATTTACTTTTGGCGTTAACTTCAGCTGTATTTTAGTGGGGTAAGAATGTTTCCGTACAAAACTTTGTACATTTGTATATCAAGCAGCAATTATTCGACAAAACATAGTCAATCGTCATGAAAATGTACTGTAAATCTCACTTAAGGTAAATACTACACCTTCTTTTGAACATATATATGCTTTAATGTTCTTTATGATATTCCAATATGTATATATGTACATACATACACATTGCATTGTTCTATTTGTGTCAATGTACTTAGTACAACCTCACGTTCAATATATGTTTGTATATCTTTTCCGTATAAATCATGTTTTGCTCATTGCCTTTATTGCTATGGTGGCTGATATGTGCCATCTTGTCTTTTCGTTATTTCACCGTGAAATAACGCCAAGCGAAATAACGCCGGGCGAAAAGACGCCGGGCGAAATAATGAAAAGACGAGAAAACGCCGAGCGAAATAACGAAAAGACGAAAAGACGCCAAGCGAAATAACTAAAAAACGCCAGGCGAAATAACGCCAAGCGAAAAGACGACAAATAGTCAAAATGCCGTGCGAAAAGTGGGTATATAGGTAAGATAGCGTTCTCGGTGATATGATGTGTAGTAGCCGGGCATGAAAGCGCACTTGGTACAATATATGAACAGCTGGGGGCATGTTTGCGTGCTCGACGCTAGATGTGGGTAGCTAGGGCATGATATTAGTTGTTTGTAGCTGGTGTAGGATAACTTGCTCGGTGTTAGGAGGCGTGAGTTACTTGGGTAGGATAGCGTGCTATGAATTGCTTGGGTAGGATAGTGTGCTCAGTGTTAAGAGACACTAATCGTATTAATAGTAATGGTAGGATAGCGTGCTCGATGTTAGGAGGAATTAGTACTTTGGGTAGGATAGCGTGCTTGTTGAGGTGTGGATAGCTGGGATAGGAGTGAGTGTTCGGAGGAAGGTTGTGTGAATTCTTTGGATAGGATAGCGTGTTGAGTGCTAGGTTGTGTGAGTATCTGAGCACGCTTTACCACCTCAGCAACCCACACCTTCTAATACCTGTGAATTGTTTCGAGTCGCCGTCCGACACTCGGATGGGCCAAGACGGACTTCATAGAACCAGCCGCGTGAATTTGTCTTTTTGCTTGGCGTTCTGACTATTTGTCGTCTTTTCGCTTGGCGTTATTTCGCGGGGCGTTTTTTTCGTTATTTCGCTTGGCGTCTTTTCGCCTGGCGTTATTTCCTTATTTCGCCCAGCGTTTTTTCGTCTTTTCGTTATTTCGCTCGGCGTTTTTTCCCCCGTCTTTTCTTATTTCGCCCGTCGTTATTTCGCTCGGCGTTATTTCGCGGCGAAATAACGAAAAGACGAGATGGCACATATCAGCCACCATACTATGCACATAGTTATAATGACTGACTGTTGTATATACTAGTATTCATTGTATCACGTAACAAGAAACATTGTAATGTTTACGTTACTTAATAAAGAATCTTGAATCTTGTGAAAAGCGAGAATAAGATTTTATTTGATGACGTAGAAAACTTTGAACAGGTAAATTAATTCACAGGTAAATGTATTTATCAATTATTTGGCTATTGTTGTGCAGCTTTACCTAATTTCCCCTTGCAGTCACGCAGTGGTAAAAGTAGTATCTACGTCATGCAAATAATACTTATTATTTTTACATACAACTTACACGGGTACTAAACATTGACTCTAACACATTTTGGAGATATATGAAAATGAGAGTCAATGACACTTCCGAGGTAGTGACAAGGATTAACATGACACAATAAAGGTGAGTTTAGCTCGTTGTTTTTCATAATATCATTAACCCAACGATTTATTTCAAAAATCGGGGAATGCTATTCCAATTATATGTGTTCAAAGTATGTCTAAGTCGCAAAAATATTACAAATTATTGTTTAATTTCACGTCTAGGTCTTTTATAAGATTGGAAGGTGTGTGTGTTTTCTTCAACAGATCGCAATTTTTCGGTGCATATTCTTATTTATTAACGAAAGTCAGTTGTTGTTTTAGTGGAGATGAAAAGCCTTTCATGTAATCATTACTCGGTACTAAACTGGTTTATCAGAAAACAGAGAACAACGGATTCATGGGAACATTTCGGCAAAAGGTAGAGTCAATGAGCCGGAGCTAGGGTCGATGACGCGGAGGGTGCGTCGATGCTAGGAGCATTTTTTTCCAATTACAAATCCCGATACGGTATTAATTGCCAAGGTACCATGCGACTGATCTCGTCGCCTGGATAAAATTAGTATACGTTTTATATCGGCCTGCTTTACCTGATTTCCGCAACACAATGTCGTTTACGGTTAGGGAGAGAATTGAGCAATAGTATTCTATTTGTTTTGAATAGAATACTAACAGAATGTTTAAACATATTACACTTAATTATTTAACTACTAAGAAAAGCATCGATATTTAAGAACAATATTGTTTGCCGCTACGAATAACTATGCGTTTAATTGGTCGTAACATATATTATCCGACACCAAAAAAGCATACTCTGAAGCATACTCTGGTCCTCGCTCTGAACATTGTGTGGGCGTGGGGCTGGGCCGGGCCATCTGCCTCCACCCCCGGCTCCTACGCCTATGTGATGGTAATCGTATTACGGACCTTAATTATGCACTACTCTTTGCGTCGTTTACATTAAATTCTATAACATGTAACATGGAAACTGTAAGCTAGTTTTACTCGTAGGTATTTAGTACGTATGTGGACCATCGTTTTATCATGTCTTGTCTTACGCCAAATTGCCCTCCGCCCTCCCCAACTCCACCCCAACCCCAATGCCCGGTAAGAATGTCGGTCCGGTGAAGTATTTTTAAATTAGTATAAAGAAACAGAGAAAAATGTGCGGTTACATTGACATTAAATCCAAGTTAAAATATATGTGATTATTATTTAATTAATTCAACTGAAAGGAACACAGAAATATACGATTTACGTTCACAGTTTGGCCGGGCCACCTGCCCCCACACCCGTCTCCTACGCCTATGTGATGGTAATCGTAAATACGAAACTTAATTATGCACTCCTCTTTGGGTCGTTTACATTAAATTCTATAACATGTACCATGGAAACTGTAGCATATACTAAAATGACAAACGTAAGCTAGTTCTACTCGTAGGTATTTAGTACGTATGTGGACCATCGTTTTATCATGTCTTATTTTACGTCAAATTGCCCTCCCCACTCCCCAACTCCACCTCAACCCCAACGCCCGGTAAGAATGTCGGTCCGGTGAAGTATTTTTAAATTAGTATAAAGAAACAGAGAAAAATGTGCGGTTACATTGACATTAAATCCACGATAAAATATATGTGATTATTATTTAATTAATTCAACGGAAAGGAACACAGAAATATACGATTTACGTTCACAGTGCGACAAGTTCAGTTTTTATACACGATGTAATTATAGGAAACTCGCATTTAGGTCAGTGACCGGGCATTTTTGTTTTTACCAAATTGACAAAATTGCCAAACGAACGGTATTGATGATCGAAAATTTGGATATCACAGGTCGCGTCATTAGACGAGCAAGCGCAAATGGGTCCAGCATTTTTTGGTGTCGGATACGATATGTTATGACCAGTTAAACTCATAGTTACGTAGCGGCAAACAATATTATTCTTAAATATCGATACTTTTTTTAGTAGTTAAATGATTATTTGTAATATATTTTAACATTCTGTTAGTATTCTATTCAAAACAAGTAGAGTACTTTTTGCTCAATCCTTTCCCTAACCGTAAACGACATTGTGTTGCGGAAATCAGGTAAAGCAGGCTGATATAAAACGTATACTAATTTTATCCAGGACACGAGATCAGTCGCATGGTACCTTTGCAATTAAAACGGTATCGGGACTTGTAATTGGGAAAAAAATGCACCTGCATCGACGCAACTTCAGCGTCATCGACCCTAGCTCCCGCTCATTGACTCTACCTTTTGCCGAAAATTGGCGATAAATCCGTTGTTCTCTGTTTTCTGATATTAAAACCTGTTTAGTACCGAGTAATGATTACATGAAAGGCTTTTCATCTCCACTAAAACAACAACTGACTTTCATAAATAAATAGGAATATGCACCGAAAAATTGCGATCTGTTGAAGAAAACACACACACCTTCCAATCTTATAAAAGACCTAGACGTGAAATTAAACAATAATTTGTAATAATTTTGAGACTTAGACATAATTTGAACACATACAATTAGAATAGCTTCCCCGATCTTTGAAATAAATCCTTGGATTAATAATATTATTAAAAAACAACGAGCTAAACTCACCTTTATTTGTCATTTTAATCCTTGTCACTACCTTGGAAGTGTCATTGACTCGCCTTTTCATATATCTCCAAAATGTGCTAGAGTCAAAGTTTAGTACCAGTGACTTAGTAACGAATTTTAAATATATGTTTCTCTCCGGGACTATCAAAAAATGTTCAAAATAGGTTGAGAAATAAAATTTTCACGTCAAAAATTGTTTTTAATAGTGCATTTTCTATGCAAAATTATGCTGCATGAAAAAATCGAGAAAAACAATAAATTGTTTTTAGAATTTTTATTCAAACATGTTTGTGGTTTACTGTCCTCCTTGAATGCTACTTTCCCTGTCCGATCTTTTTATATTTCTTTTGAATGTGTTGGATAAAAGTAAATTAAGACAATCTGAAACTTTCTTAGCAAAACATTAGGGATATCTGAAGTTATTTGAGCTTTTGTTATTTTCTGCTGCTCCAGCAACAAGGAATTTACATTAGAAAAGATACACCAAAAAGCATTTTGGCTGTACAATATTTATTTCTCAACCGATGTTGAAAAGTAAGGTATTTTTTGATCTTACACTAAAATTTCTTGTTCTAATGATATAAACTTATTGACGTATTAATAAAATTGCTCATTGCTCATGTTAATGCCGAAAAACCTTTGACTGAAACAAGCGCACCGAACAATGAACAACACAGTTCTATTTGAATTGGTAAAACATTTTTTATCACGAACTGGAATAAACATTTTTTTAAATTTTATATTCTTACAGAAAAAGCCCGATGCATACCCTTTAAATTAAATATAAGCATTATTACCGCATTATGAAATAATAGTATAAAATAATATTCTTTACCTTCAACACACGCGTTCTGTGCCTTGTGGCGAGTATAACTGGTAAAACCGCACTATAGATTAAACAAAAAAAAATCTTGCATTTATATCCCTAATGACCAAGCCGTATCCAATCGCAGCTGTAAATATCAGATATGAATTTCTAATATGATTTACTAGTTTCTACTCTTTGTAATTGGTAATATCGCCTACACAGTGCTGGTGATTTATAACTATCGCCTACACAGTGCTGGTGATTTATAACTATATCTCACAAGTTTATAATTACATTTTCTATTTTTTCAGGAATTGAAAAAAACCCGAGTACACAGCTGGTAATCAGTGGAGATTCCTCCGTTTGGAGGTGTATGCAAACGTGCTCCATCGTCACTTCCGAGGTAGTTCCAACGCCAACAATAAAAGTAATCACGGTGGGTATGTTTTGCTATTTCTCTTTTTATTTGCCTTGATATAAAAAATCCGGTAATGAAGTTCCGTGTGGTATTCAAGCTTCGCACACGGCCAAAAAGAATTCTCGAAATATCCCTTGTCAAAAAAAGCTACCTTATACGTACGTTTTACGTAGCTAATACTATTATAAAAGCTACGTAAAAAGTACGTAATAGCTAGTTAAAAGCTAGCGCTATTGGCATCTGCGTATACGCAGCTTTTGCGCAGATCTACAGAAAAAAGTACAAAAACTGAACATTTACAAACAAGCTACGTAATAGCTTGGTAAAACGCAGCTTTTACGAAGGTCTGTGTAGAAGCTTCGTAAAACGCAGCTTTAACGGAGGTGCCAATACCGCCAGCTTTTCCGCAGGTCTGCCTAAAAGCTTCGTAAACGCAGTCTTTACAAAGGGGCCAATACTGCCAGTTTTTCCGCAGATCTGCGTAAAAGCTTCGTAAACGCAGCTTTTATGTAGTTCTGTGTAAAAGCTTCGTAAACGTAGCTTGACTGCAGGTCTGCGTAAAAGCCTCGTAAACGCAGCTTTTACGAAGGTCTGCATAAAAGCTTCGTAAATGCAGCTATGCTGAAGGTGTTCGTAAAACTTCATCTTTTATATTTCACTTTCACTAAAGAGTTCAATTTAAGGCTCCATGAAAACCAGAGCAGGAAAATACAGGAATAGATGGACGAAATGATGTACCAAGCAATAAGCGGTACAGGTCTTTCATCAGTAGTGCTTGGAACTTAAAAGGATGGTGATAAATTACAAACAATCATATCTTGTTACCTTGTTACCTTGTTACTTCCTCTAGCATGCCAGTGTTAGTAAATATAACTGATTTTACAATGAAGGTATTTCTCAATACAAATTCTAAAATTGGGGCTGAGGAAGCCACCGTTCCTGCATTGTGATCAATATTGTCTTTACCGGAGTAGCAACCCTATCTTTTTACTTTTTAGGGAAAACAATAGGGTTAACAGAAACGGCCAAAACATTAAGGTCAGCCATAAGTCATTGTTTAGTTCGGCAGCTTATTAGATGTGAACAAGCATATTTCAAGATTTAGCAAAGCGGAGCAAGTAAATGCAGTGAGCCCCACACTTTCAGAAAGCTATTACCCTATTATTTACCAAAATATTTAATGTATAACTTTTGTTTTCGTAAAATTATGGAAGTAAGTAAAATTAGTTCATTGTGTAATACATGTATGCTCTCTCGTAGATTGCCATTTATCCCTAAAGAAGGAAATATATAACGTCAAGCTTAATTTGAACTCTTTCAGCAACCTTGTTGCGTGACCTACAGAAAATTCTGACCGTGGATGAAATACTCATTGTGTAACGCGCGGAATACATGGTCCATAATGGGGTTTTGGCAAACTTGACCTTTGACATTACTGACCCCAAAAGCGATAAATTTCTCCTTTCACCAAGGGCGATGTACCTACTAAGGCGTTTCGTACGTGCAGGTGTTATACTTCCCGAGTTATCCCACAAAGTGCAAATGCCTATATGAAATGTAACCTACTGACTCCAAAAGCAATAGGGTTCTTCCTCTCACCAAACACAATGATGTTTAATGAGGGTGGGTGTTATACCTCTGGAGTAATGTCCAAATGAGGTCATGCCGACTCTTTAATTTAAATGAAGATATGAGTTATGATTTTTGAGCACTGCACTTCCTCTCACCCTCCCTACCATTATGTGAAGTTTAATTCCGTTCTAATTAGTAGTTTTCAAGTTATGCTCCTGACAAAAAAAATCGACGACTATATGCTCCCCTGTACAATTGCGGGGAGCATAAAAACAACTTGTGAATGAGAAAGTTTAATGCGAATTAACAAACTGTGAAAAATAAGTGAATGCCAATCATTCTGACCCACTTTTGGTTCTAGCATGTTGCTTTCATGTAAATGTATGAAGTTTAAAACTATAGATGGCGTTTGGTATGTGTCTGAGTAATATACTTCATCCCCACAAAAATAACTTAAATGTAAAATTTATGAGTAAACATCTCGGCAAAAATCATCCATTTTCAAAAAATCCAAGAACCATAACTCAGGCATTATACCTGCGATCTGGCTGGATTTCGAACTTGGCCGAGATATTATTGCCGTAAACATTGTCCCCATTTCCCCATGTTTCATCATGAGTTGATTATAAATTTAAAAGTAACTGAGGTGAACATAAAAAATCATCAATTTTAAAATCAAAGGGCCATAACTCTGGCATGATAGATGCAATCCGGCTGGTTATTGTACTTGGCCGAGATATTATGCCCATAAACAACGATCCGCAATTTTCATCAAGATCGGGTTATAAATATTAAAATGACTGGTCAGAAACAGAAGTCAACTTTGAAAATCCAAGGGCCATAACTCTGGCATTAGGTGCGATCTGGCTGGTTATTGAACTTGACCTAGATATTTATTACGGCCATAAACATTGTCCTAAAGTTCCAACAAGATCGGAACATAAAGCAAATTCGATAGTCTTCCGCCTGGCGGTGGACAATTAACAAACTACACAAAGTAGAAAGGTCACTCATATTGACCTACTTTTGGTAGGACTATATTGCTGTCATGTAGATGCAAACATGTGCGAAGTTGAATAGCTTTACGGCTCGAGGTGTCCTGAGTAAAACTTAAGTTTAAAACAGACGTATGGGACAGCCGGAACTTAAATTTAAAACAGACGTATGGGACAGTCGGAAAATGGTAACTAACACTATATGCCCAATCAACTTCCGTGTACGGGCAAATATACCATAGCACTATTTGTATACCTCTAAACCTCTGTAGAATTTAAAACTTTGAAGTATAACCCGAACCGTCTTAAAACTGTTCTCATTTTTCATTTAACTTCATCTGTAGGCATAAAAAAAATAAATAATAATATAGTACTTCTGAAAATTTAAAACCTATATTTTACTAGAAAGGCCTCTTTGCAATCCTAGTCGCAGCCTGATCTAGTGGTTATATATAGCGTCAGCCTTGAATGCGGTAGACTGGGTTCAATCCCTGGCTGGATCATATCAAACACTTCATGGTACTAAAAGTCCCTTGCTTGACGTGAAAGCATATTAAGTCTTAATTCCATGACTGATCAGCTCGGTGTCTGTATCATATTATTTGTCTACGGCATGGTATTCCAGTATGGCAGCACTATAAAGTATCTCCCTATATGTTCGTGGTAAATATATTGTTTGTTTTTTCTATGAATGTTAGCATATTGAAATGCATTGAATGACAATACTAAATGGTCTAATAAATAGTGACAAGAGTCTGTATTTTCTTATTATATACATGCGTTCATTCTGTCTTTTTTTAAATTCTAGTCTTGACAATTTTTAATTTAATTACATTAAATAAAATACAATTCTTAAAAAGTTTTGATATTGTACAACTCAACGTGTAATTATAAGCACAAAAGCAGAATGCATATTGATACCTAGTTCAAAAATATCTCGACAAAAATCTGGATAAAGACATTCTAATCTGGCTACAGCAGTTATACTCCTTAATGAGGACATGATATAGCATATTTCAGAAAATCAAGGGCCATGACTCCGATGCAAATGGTCCAATCTGGATGATTTTCGAACTTGTCCAAGCTTTCATTGATATTAACAATCTGGTAAAGTTTCTTAATTTTTTAACTAAATAAAGGGCAATAACTACGCTGTTAATGGTCCGATCTAGCTAGCTTTCGAACTTTTCCGAGCTTTCATTGATATTAACAATCTGTGCAAGTTTGGTAAAGATCAAATAATAAATGAAGGTGCTAGAGTGTCCACAAGGCATAATATGGCATTTTTCAGCAAATCAAGGGCCATAACTCCGGTGAAATTATTTCGATCTTGCCGGTTTTCGAATTTGTCCGAGCTTTCTTTGATATAAAGACACTGGCAAAGGTAAGTAAAGGTCCGATTAATATTGAAGGCCCTAGAGTGTTCACAAGGCAGAAAATAGCGGTGTTACTGTTCCGATTTAGCTGGTTTTCAAACTTATTTGAGCGTTCATTGATATTAACTATCTGTGCAAGTTTTGTAAAGATCAAATAATAAATGAATGTGCCAGAGTGTTCACAAGGCTGAAAATGGCATTTTTCAGGAAAAAAAGGGCCAGAACTCTGGTGTAACTGACACATTTAGGTGATTTTCAAACTTGTCCAAGCTATCATTGGTATTAACAATCAGTGCAAGTTTGGTAACGATCAAATAATAAATGAAGGTGTTAGAGCGTTCACAAGGCAGAAAATAGCAATTTTCAGAAAAAACAAGGGCCATAACTCCGGCGTTACTTATCCGATTTGGCAGGTTTTCGAACTTATCCGAGCTTTCGTTGATATTAACAATATGTGCAAGTTTGGTAAAGATCAAATAATAAATGAAGGTGCTAGAGTGTTCACAATGCGTAATATGGCATTTCTTCAGTAAAACAAGGGCCATAACTCCGGTGAAATTTATCCGATCCGGCTGGTTTTCGAAGTTGTCCGAGCTTTCGTTGCTATAAAGACACTGGCAAAGTTTCGTAAAGATTCGATTAATAATGAAGGCCCTAGAGTGTTCACAATGCAAAAGTTAACAGACGGACAACTCGTTTGCTTTTTCCTTCAATTACTCAGAATTTGTGTAAATAGTACAGTTTCAAATAATTTGTCAAAATATGTGTACACATGCGTACACGTATGTTTTGTTCGTGTTTTTTTTTTTTTGCAACACTTTGATCACTTAAATCAAACAAAAGTTACCGAACAATAAACTCAAAAGAAACATCTTCATTCATGGAAAGGTAAGTCGTAATTTTATTTACGTTGTGATTCATTGATGTTTATACTTTTTTCCGCCCGAAAACGCTTTTACCCAACAATATGCTTTCGTATTATTTACGTGAACCAAAAATTACAGGATATAAATGACAGCACCATTAATTATGCATAATTTCAACACGTTTTAAGGCTACGTAAGACCTTTCCTTTCGAAAAAAAAGACTAAAACAACACATAACACAGCAAAATAACACAGCAAAAAAGTATTACTTCAGTTTCATTATTGACATCTAGTATGTATTTGGCTCAAGCATGTGAGCAAACTGAGGATGCAACATTTTGCGAACTCTTTACATTAAATACGGTTACAGTACTGAAATGGCGACAAGAGGAAATTCAACATTTATGATTTTCTTCTTACAAAATGTACTATCATTAAAACATCTCCAACATCACAGTTTCTCTAATTGCTTTTTTTTTTTTAAAAAAACCAACTTGAATATTAAGTAGAATTAAGTGTGCAGTATATTATATAGCGGAAATTCCCGTGTTTTTTTTTGCTTCAGTATATTTATGTTTTGCTACGCATTGAAATAAATACTTTGTGTTTTTCTAAGAATCATGAAATAACTAAATATTCCAACCTTAATCAGCACCAAAAACAGGAGATTGCATGTAATTACTTCGACCCTGTGCTTATCCGCGAGGGAGAATGGCCGCGGACCCACTAACAACCTATTTTGCTTTGCTCAATCACTAATGGTAGCCGCCTGTCAAATTAAGGTAGTTACCAGTTTCACAAATTAGAGACAGCCCTGAATATATAGCGGAAATTCCTGTGTTTCTTTTTCGCTTCAGTATATTTATGTTTCGCTATGCATTGAAATAAATACTTTGTGTTTTTCTTATTGTTTTGTTACTCATTTATTTGCATAAACTGTTATTTGCATAAACTGTTATTGAAAGGTTTGATCGAGAAAATTAGACAACTCAAAACTAGCATATTCTATGTATTTAAAGAAGCTGAACCTAAGCACGTTTCTGGACCTAATATATTTTGCTTTGTCAGGCTATGGTAGATAACGTAAACGGTTAAGATCCAGTAAACCGTCTTTTCAAAGGGAAATACTTTAAAAATATGAATCGGAATTTACAAAATGGCGTGATAGTCATATGAATGGATTAAGAGTATGTGACTTCGAGTTTGAATTGCTGCTAGTTATTTAGCTTAGTGTAACGGTGTATTACACAGGGCTTCTTTTATCTTACATGTAACAGGCCTGTAATGGGCCCCTTCCCAACTGAACATTTTACCCTATCAATAAAGATTTCTGAAGATATCAAGGAATGCATAAACAACCGGCGTATTTCAATAGATTAAACCTTAACTAAAGTGCATGCATAAAACTCACCAAAGAGAAAAATACCTCATCAATCTAGGCAATTTTCATATGACTCCATGTTACGATGGAGACATATTTCTTGAAAGTTCGCCTTTCTAATTATCGCGTTCTGTTTCGTATTTGGAAACTTAACCCAACCCATAACTGACACCAATGAACAACGTCAACCAAAAATTGTCAGGTGTGTGAGCAGGTCAGGGTTCTTTCTTTCTACTGATACTGGACACAATCAATTTTGATTAAATCATTTCCAAGGAAGAGTTTACGGGTTTGATCTGGGATGAAAATAGTTTATAATTCATATAGCGCCCTGGTTTTGTATCACTGCTTAACACAGAAGTTCAGAGAGATATTGCACAGGGTATAGTTCTCCCTGTACACTGGACCAACTACTTTACATCCCTCCGAAGGATGACCTATAGTCACAGTACCATGCCCAAGTAAGATTCTGCGGGAGTTTGTTTGAAAAATCCGGGATGTGACCCCACTGGAAATCAAACCCGTGATTTCTGGGACTCGAGTCAAGTATGCTTAACACTTGGCGACCGCAGGGTTAAGTTTCCAAAATTATATGGAAACAAAAGAGCACAAGATATTTCGAAAGATAAACATTAAAGGAAAATAGGTCTGGAAGTCTCCTGAAACATGGAGTCATACACAAATATCCTAGACACATTCGGTACTACCAGTGTATTAGCCACTCTCACTGCACAAAAGAAAACAAAATGGAGGAATGGCCGCATTAAAACGGAAATGGAATGCTTTGACGTCAGGCTCTTCCAGTAACACATTACTTTCACGAATTGGCGATCTGAGCAGTGTATAAATCACCTTTATGCTTACTATAAAAAACACATACATCTATATAAAACTTCCTTGGAATTTGTTTAGAACAAAATGTATTTCACATCGATTCAAAAACATATACAGAAAATGGAATTCGCAATTAACCATCTCCATACACGAGGGGTACAGAAAATGCACGCTTCACTGTGCACTATATGAAGTATATGGAATCTCGAATTAGGTCAAACATCATCACAGTATTAGAGCGTTCTAATGGTTTCCATACACAGTAATAGTTATCTGAATTTCTATATTCATGAATAATAACGCTCTATGAAAACATGCCACTAAATAACAAGAGCGAGGATATGCAACGGCGCGCCGTCGACTTGCTCTACTCGTTTAGACATTACGATCAAACATAAACTCGTACTTACCTGAAGACTCCATACAGAGATGTTCCAATTCTTTGTCGTAATTCACCCATTGTCCTGTTGTATTGCAACTTGATATCATGTGTGTGTAACATATATCTGAAGTAAGTTTAGTTTTAGTTGCAAGATCAAACGGTTTCTCAAATGTAAGTAGACATTGAGCGAGAACATATCTTTCCACCGACGTAATGGTAATATTGTCTAGAAATTGGGTTTGTTTAATGCAGACCAATCTATCGATATATCCCAAACAAGATATTCACCGATCCCATTGCATTCTGCGCAATACTTGTTTTTGTAGTTATAGCGTCCATCTGTAGTAGAGACTATTGCCACGTCAAGAAGTCCTGTTGGTCCCAGGCCCGAACATTTAGCAATAACATCGGTATTGTCAAAGTCTTTGGGGCATATGTCATTCACTAAATACCCAGATTGTGATTTTTCTTTATCGGGATATGCTTTGGAATATGTTGCAGCAATGCAGACGTCTTGATGGACGTCAGACGTGCCAGCAGGCTGTTCGGCGTCATGACAACATGATCTTTTTTGCCAACAGCTGGCGTCACAATCGCAAGGCTTGCAGCAGGACTTGTTGGTGTCTTTATTTTCCGTAGTACCGCTATTAAATCAAATAGCTTTTGTCACTAAATCTTCCGTTTTTATTTCCAACAGCAGCGTCCAAGCTATTATTATTCGAATTAAACCTGCAGGGTTTCTAATATTCGTTTTGATTAACTTGGCCATCATGAAGTAAAGTATATCTTCAACATTTCTCACTAACTATATGATTTATTAATTTTGAGGTAGATACTTACCGCTCTGTCAGGCGGAACGGAATGACAGTAGAACTATCATACAATACAATATCATTCATTCTCTCAATGTCATATACGAGGGCTGTTCGGAAAGTTTTGAGACAGTCCTTATAAAATAAAGGCAACGGATTGGGCGTAAATAAAAACTACACCAGATTAAAGATATACCATTTCTGTATTCGTCTGTAAAATTTTAGTATAAAATAGTTTATGAATTATGTTAATTCAAAAACATACATATAGGAGAGGGCGGCGCAGTCCGACGTCGACAACAACGTCAACTCGTCACGTTACTTGGTTTCTGCAGGTTTCTTTTTAGCTCGACTATTCGCAGAGTAAGACAGATTATGTAATCACGTCGGCGTTGGCATCGGCGTCTCACATCAAGGTTTGCGTGTAAGCTGTGTTTACAAGTCTATATCTCTTACAATTCTTACCCTAGCACAACCAAATTTTGCCATTAGCTTCCTTATAGCATCATCTTAAGGGCTGCTTAAGTAAGTTTGGTTCCTGTAACCCCTGGGCTCCCATGGAACCCAAACTCTGTTTCACATCAAATTTTGCGTGTAAGCTGTGTTTACAGGTCTATATCTCTTACATGTCTTGTCCTAGCTGAACTAAATGTTGGAAATGGTTTCCTTATAGTATGTTGTAAAGGGCTGGGTAAGTAATTTTGTCTTCTGCAAATTCTGGGCTCACATGGAACCCAAATTGTGATGGCCCATAAAATGTGCAATAAAGGCAGATCTAGGTTTGCATGTAAGCATGTATATATCTATAATGGACACTTTTTAAAACTTTTTTTACATATTTGTGTGTTGTTTTAGTCAATTCTTACACATACATGTTCCTCAGCCCCGCCTCTCAACCCCCTCCCCCACCCACTTGAAACTATATATATATTTTTTAAATATTTCTGTGTTGCTTTTAACAATGCTTACACATGTTGCCCCCTCCTTCTCCCCTGCCACCACCCCCCACCACACACTCGAAACTACAATATTTTTTATTTAACTTTTTTCTACATATTTCTGTGTTGTTTTGGTCAATTCTTACACATAGCTTCTTACACATATACGTTGCTCCCCCACCCCCACCCCCACCCCTGTCTCTCCCCCGCCCACCACACACTCAAAACCTTTTTTTGACATATTTCTGTGTCGTCTTGATCAATTCTTACACATAGTTATGTTGCCCCCCACTCTAGAAACTGGAATATTTCTATTTATTTTTTATTGTTTTTTTACATATATCTCTCCCTGCCTCTCCACCCCCCCCCCCCCCCCCCCCCCCGATTTTTTTATTGATTTTTTTTACATATTTCTGTGTTGTTTTTGCAAACTTTTACACATAGCTATCTTGGCCCCCCCCCCCCCCCCCCCCAACCCCACCCCCACCCTCTGTCTCTCCCCCGCCCACCACACACTCAAAACCTTTTTTTGACATATTTCTGTGTCGTCTTGATCAATTCTTACACATAGTTATGTTGCCCCCCACTCTAGAAACTGGAATATTTCTATTTATTTTTTATTGTTTTTTACATATATCTCTCCCTGCCTCTCCACCCCCCGCCCCCCCCCCCCCCCCCCGATTTTTTTATTGATATTTTTTACATATTTCTGTGTTGTTTTTGTAAACTTTTACACATAGCTATCTTGGCCCCCCCCCCCCCCCCCCCCACAACCCCACCCCATTCACCCCCCACTCGAAATATTTTTATTTTGTTTTACCATTTTTCTGTGTTGTTTTAATTCTTACATAGCTTCTTACACATATATGTTGCCCTCCCCACCCCCGCCTCTCCACCTTCCCCACTCAAAACTCGAATTATTTTACATATGTTTGTGTTGTTTTGGTGCATTCTTACATAACTTCTTACACATATATGTTGCCATCACCACCCCCATCCCCCACCACCCACCCCGCCTCTCAAACACGCTACCCCCACCCCCACTCAAAACTCGAATATTTTTTGATTTTTTTTTTACATATTTCTGTGTAGTTTTGGTCAATTCTTACATATAGCTATGTTGCGCTCCAACATCAACCCAGATTGTTTTAGCCTTGTTTTCTGATGGTATATTCTAGCTATATAATTTATTATTCTCTGAAAAATCGAATAGTCGTGCTGCGCTGTTCTCTGACAGCTCTTGTTAGTTAATGGTATCTACTCTTTCTCAAAATATCTTCCTGCATACGATATACACTTCTCATGTCTATTGCAACTCATTTCCGCGATTTCCTCGACGGTGATACGCCTGTCGTTATCTAGCGCCGCCTTTATTAACGCCATATTTTCGTCAATAACGCTGAGGTTGCTACTCCTTTGGTCATCGCTTGTTGATATGCGCTATATCATTTAGCCATCTGTTTATACCATCTGTAAACGAGTGCCCGAGACACGGAAGACTTCTCTAATGACTTGTCCAACAATATTTTAGTCTCTGTTGGTGTTTTCCAAATATGTTCACAGAATTTAGTAATAACACACTGTTAATTTTTAATTTCTAACGCCATTTTTTTTCATTCCCTAAATAAAGTACCTCGCTTCAGATTTTGCGATGCGCGTGAAACCGTCACTTGGATGACTTCCCCTGACAATCACTGGTTGTTATAGTTGGACGTTTTCGCGTATAAAATATGATGGATACAGGAAAACGAAAGCGTTGATTGTGGTATATGTGTACAAGATAATGGCATGCGCCGGGTATGCGTCGTATAGGTTACTACAGTAACCATAACTTTGCGTTGTAAGAACCAACGTCGTTCCGACTTTGCGAGTTAATTAGATAATAGGGGAAAATATTATTATACTGAATTTCAATTTTAAAGCATTTGTCTCAAAACTTTCCGAACAGCCCTAGTACGTATATTGATAAGGACACCACTGCGGAAATGGGTGTGAACGTGTTGTGATACACTGGGGGAATCATTCTTGAATCAGAAGCCGTTTATTTCCGAGAACTCTAACAATAGCAGTCCAGTCCTACAAACAAGTCCACAAGTAGCATCTCCTGGATGCTCGGCTTATCAGCTATAGCAATCATAAGTAACTGTAAATGAGATGTTAAATGGCCATAAATCTCATTACCTGCTGGGCTGACCAACGTCTTGAGAAACCCTACATAATTACCTAATGATCACCATATGTTTGCAGTTTGCGTTCAGTCTATCGGAATTTTGTCTTATGAACATTCACAAGTTAATTTGTTCATTAGGAAACTAATAATTCGGCAAGATGTGAACACTAAGAGTTAGTAAATCATAATTACTAGTACATTTTCTATTTAATTCATAAGTATCTTAATTCAAACTCAGAAAATCTTAGCTTCAACTGTAATTATGATTGTATAATTTATATTTGCAATACATGTTAGTTGTAATACACTACCAATTTTGCCACATGATTCTTACATAATTTTCGTATGATACATATTGTATGATAATTATATAACAGGAACATTTTTATATATGAATCATATGAGTATCATATAAGAATCACAAAACAATACACGAAAAAAAAAATCATGAAAATTATATAAAAATGTGTATGTTTTAAAAACGAAAAGTTTGTGAGTTGATTTGTATAAAAAAAAAAATACGAAACTCCTACATGTATTACATAAATATCATATGGAACATTTTATATGATAATTATATGTGGCTCCCTTTATAGAAGAATCATGATTCTCATATGATATTACATGTGTATGATTATTATATATGGAAACATGGCCAATGCCTATTATGAAAGTTAACCTTTCCAAATGTCTGTTTGTAGAATACACTTCTAGAATTATAACATAAAATCAGTTTCATTGTATTTTGATTTTAGTTACAGATAGTTCTGGTTGCAAATTGGCCTTCCTAATTCCTGCTTTAAAGGAGTTAAAAATTAACTATGATGATTCCGGAGATTGGATAACATTTAGTGATCTAAAAGAATATTTAAACAGCAATAGACTTCCAACAGAGGCTAAAATTAAAAGCAGCAATATATTCAATTGGCTAAAAGGAAAAGACAAACATGTCCATGAAGTTAATGGAAAACC